>RXON01004244.1:0-32065 GCA_009667805.1 Leptobrachium leishanense | reverse complement strand
TAACACAGTGACTATATACAGAATGCACCTGTAAACCAGTAACACAGTGACTATATACAGAATGCGCCTGTAAACATGTAACACAGTGACTATATACAGAATGCGCCTGTAAACATGTAACACAGAGACTATATACAGAATGCGCCTGTAAACATGTAACACAGTGACTATATACAGAATGCACCTGTAAACATGTAACACAGTGACTATATACAGAATGCACCTGTAAACCTGTAACACAGTGACTATATGCAGAATGCGCCTGTAAACCTGTAACATAGAGACTATATACAGAATGCACCTGTAAACATGTAACACAGTGACTATATACAGAATGCGCCTGTAAACATGTAACACAGAGACTATATACAGAATGCACCTGTAAACATGTAACACAGTGACTATATACAAAATGCACCTGTAAACATGTAACATAGTGACTATATACAGAATGTGCCTGTAAACATGTAACACAGAGACTATATACAGAATGCACCTGTAAACATGTAACAGAGTGACTATATACAGAATGCACCTGTAAACATGTAACACAGTGACTATATACAGAATGCGCCTGTAAACATGTAACACAGTGACTATATACAGAATGCACCTGTAAACCTGTAACACAGAGACTATATACAGAATGCGCCTGTAAACATGTAACACAGAGACTATATACAGAATGCACCTGTAAACATGTAACACAGTGACTATATACAAAATGCACCTGTAAACATGTAACATAGTGACTATATACAGAATGTGCCTGTAAACATGTAACACAGAGACTATATACAGAATGCACCTGTAAACATGTAACAGAGTGACTATATACAGAATGCACCTGTAAACATGTAACACAGTGACTATATACAGAATGCGCCTGTAAACATGTAACACAGTGACTATATACAGAATGCACCTGTAAACCTGTAACACAGAGACTATATACAGAATGCACCTGTAAACATGTAACACAGTGACTATATACAGAATGCACCTGTAAACATGTAACACAGTGACTATATACAGAATGCGCCTGTAAACATGTAACACAGTGACTATATACAGAATGCACCTGTAAACCTGTAACACAGAGACTATATACAGAATGCACCTGTAAACATGTAACACAGTGACTATATACAGAATGCACCTGTAAACATGTAACATAGTGACTATATACAGAATGTGCCTGTAAACATGTAACACAGAGACTATATACAGAATGCACCTGTAAACATGTAACACAGTGACTATATACAGAATGCACCTGTAAACATGTAACACAGTGACTATATACATAATGCACCTGTAAACATGTAACATAGTGACTATATACAGAATGCACCTGTAAACATGTAACAGTGACTATATACAGAATGCACCTGTAAACATGTAACACAGTGACTATATACAGAATGCACCTGTAAACATGTAACACAGTGACTATATAGAGAATGCGCCTGTAAACATGTAACACAGTGACTATATAGAGAATGCACCTGTAAACATGTAACACAGTGACTATATACAGAATGCACCTGTAAACATGTAACACAGTGACTATATACAGAATGCACCTGTAAACATGTAACACAGTGACTATATACATAATGCACCTGTAAACATGTAACATAGTGACTATATACAGAATGCACCTGTAAACATGTAACAGTGACTATATACAGAATGCACCTGTAAACATGTAACACAGTGACTATATACAGAATGCACCTGTAAACATGTAACACAGTGACTATATAGAGAATGCGCCTGTAAACATGTAACACAGTGACTATATAGAGAATGCACCTGTAAACATGTAACACAGTGACTATATACAGAATGCACCTGTAAACATGTAACACAGTGACTATATACAGAATGCACCTGTAAACATGTAACACAGTGACTTCAATTCGGTAGGTAGAAGGGAAGGTCAAAACCAGGATATAGAGGGTTTAACTTGGTGGTGTCTCTATGAAGCCTAGACAACAACTGAGCAAGGAGGCAATGGTGATTCAGACTTAGAGAGAAATCCAGCCCACTGCTTGCTCCAACCCCGAGAGAGGGGCGCAACGTGAGAGTCAGGGAACCCCAGTCACTCAATCTGCGGTCATGATTCCTTGGCCCAGCCCCCCCCCCGGCCGCTGTCACCGTCTCCCTGTCCAATCCCTTTAGGGAACTCCCCAAACCAAGGAGGAGCCGGGCTCGGTCGCTGAGCCGGGGGCACCACGCCGGGATCCCTTCCGCATACCGAAGCCGGGGATGTGACTCCCAGTCTGCCTCACCCTCTCCAGGTGAGCTGGGTCTGGGAGGCCGACGCCGAACGTGCTCCAGCCGAGGGCCGGGAGCGAGGATGCCGCGGCCGAGTACCAACGTTGGCCCCGCTCGCCGACCTCCAGGACCGCCGCAGACAGACAGGCCGGAACGCGGCACCACCCCCCAGCGCGGCTCCAAGGCAGACGGCCGAAGCGGCGAGTTCTGACAGATGGCTTCTTCCAGCAGGATAATGCACCATGTCCATCCCTTTATGAGGCACAGTGTCTTCCGTATCTTCTAATCGCTCCTTCCAGCAGGATCATGCACCATGTCCATCCCTTTATGAACACAGTGTACCCTGTATCTTGTTATGGCTCCTTCCAGCAGGGTAATGCGCCATGTCCATCCCTTTATGAGCAGTGTCCCCTGTATCTTGTTATGGCTCCTTCCAGCAGGGTAATGCGCCATGTCACAAAGCTCAAACCATCTCAAGCTGCTTTCTTAAACATGACAATGAGGTCACTGTGCTCCAATGGCCTCAACAGTCCCAAGATCTCAATCTGTTGCCTAAAATTTGAGTAAATATGAAGGAGAATCATGGTTAGAGTTAACCCTATTAACCCTAACCTTATAGTAACCCTAACTCCGAAACTCTCATTAGTGTAGTATTTACACCATATGTAAGTCAGAAAACTGATGCAACTATCCACTGAAATAATGATATGAGGGTGTCAAAATACACGACTATTTTTACCTGGCAACCAAAATAGATGCACCCAGTGACACATACAGTCAGGTCCAGAAATATTGGGACACGGACACAATTCTAACATCTTTGGCTCTATACACCACCACAATGGAGTTGGAATGAAACAAACACAACGTGCTTTAACTGAAGACTGTCAGCTTTAATTTGAGGGCATGTACATCCAACTCAGGTGAACGGTGTAGGACTTACAGCAGTTTGCAGATGTGCCTCCCACTTGTCAAGGGACCAAAGGTAATGGGTCAATTGGCTTCTCAGCTGTTCCATGGCCAGGTGTGTGACATTACCCCAATTACAATGTGCAGATAAAAGGCCCAGAGTTCATTTCAAGTGTTCTATTTTTATTTGGAATCTGTTGCGGTCAATTCTCAAGATGAGATCCAAAGAGCTGTCACTATCAGTGAAGAAAGCCATCATTAGGCTGAAGAAACAAAACAAACCCATCAGAGAGATAGCAAGAACATTAGGCGTGGCCAAAACAACCGTTTGGAACATTCTCAAAAAGAAGGAACGCACCGGTGAGCTCAGCAACACCAAAAGACCCGGGAGGCCACGGAAAACAACTGTGGTGGATGACCAAAGAATTCTTTCCCTGGTGAAGGAAACACCCTTCACAACAGTTGGCCAGATCAAGAACACTCTCCAGGAGGTAGGTGTATGTGTGTCAAAGTCAACAATCAAGAGAAGACTTCACCAGAGTGAATACAGAGGGTTCACCACAAGATGTAAACCATTGGTGAGCCTCAAAAACAGGAAGGCCATATTAGAGTTTCCCAAACAACCCCTAACAAAGCCTTCACAGTTCTGGAACAAGATCCTATGGACAGATGAGACCAAGATCAACTTGTACCAGAGTGATGGGAAGAGAAGAGTATGGAGAAGGAAAGGAACTGCTCATGAACCTAAGCATACCACCTCATCAGTGAAGCATGGCGGTGGTAGTGTCATGGCGTGGGCATGTATGGCTGCCAATGGAGCTGGTTCTCTTGTATCTATTGATGATGTGACGCTGACAAAAGCAGCAGGATGAATTCTGAAGTGTTTGGGGCAATATTATCTGCTCACATTCAGCCAAATGCTGCAGAACTCATTGGACGGCGCTTCACAGTGCAGATGGACAATGACCCAAAGCATACTGCAAAAGCAACCAAAGTGTTTTTGAAGGGACAGAAGTGGAATGTTATGCAATGGCCAAGTCAATCACCTGACCTGAATCCCATTGAGCATGCATTTCACTTGCTGAAGACAAAACTGAAGGGAAAATGCCCCAAGAACAAGCAGGAACTGAAGACCGTTGCAGTAGAGGCCTGGCAGAGCATCACCAGGGATGAAACCCAGCGTCTGGTGATGTCTATGCGTTCCAGACTTCAGGCTGTGATTGACTGCAAAGGATTTGTAACCAAGTATTAAGAAGGGAAGTTTGATTTATGATTATTATTCTGTCCCATTACTTTTGGTCCCTTAACAAGTGGGGGCACATCTGCAAACTGCTGTAAGTCCTACACCGTTCATCTGAGTTGGATGTACATACCCTCAAATTAAAGCTGACAGTCTGCAGTTAAAGCACATTGTGTTTGTTTCATTCCAACTCCATTGTGGTGGTGTATAGAGCCAAAGATGTTACAATTGTGTCCGTGTCCCAAGATTTCTGCACCTGACTGTATAAAATACTTAAACTAAACAAACATGTTAATCTGTATATTTGTGTTTTTAATATCTTGTATTTTATTACTTTGTATTTCTGTAACAATTTTAATGTTCTTGAAACCAGGACATACTGAAAACCAGAGAAATCTCAATGTATCCTTCCTGCTAAAATCCTTTGCAAATAAATACATACGTTGCTGAGATCTTCTTTATTTAAACACAATAAGGACATTTCATTTTTTGGTGGTACTGGCCCTTTAAATTGTATACCGATGCACAACACTGACACCTTGTGGGCTGTATAGCTAATACCGTCATGTTGTGTCACATTTTCTTTTTTTTATTCAAGGCAAAAAGGCAATACAGAAAAAAGAAACCTAACACATGAGGTATATCAGCGCATACATAGCAAATCAGTATCGTCAGAAATTATCCAACAGGAAGCGTAGTAAGTTAGCGGTAACCAGTAAGCACATGAAAAAGGTGCATCGCAACAGCAGGTGCGGAATAAGAAAGAAACCTCAGGCGATATCCGAGTCCCCCCGGGCATCCTGGTAACGCAATGACGCTCCCATAGGGCGGAGGAGATCTAGCAAGCAGAGGTCTACTAAGGACCATACGACAATCTACTAAGGGCGAGAACTGTGACCTCCGAGGGGAGATCAGCTAGTTTGGTGGTTATGAGAGGAGAAAGTTTGTCAGCCATGAGCAGTGCCGGAAGTATAGCGGAAGGGGAGTAGCAGGGGGGGCCTGCAGAGGGGGGGGGGAAGAAGCAAAGAAAGTAGCGTAGGAAAAGAAAAGGGAAAAAAAGGGGTGGAGGGGGCTGGGGGAGTGGAGGGGGTAGGAGAGGGGGTGGAGGAACTAGGGGCGTCAGAGGGGGTAGGCAGCATCAGAGCCAAGGTGAGTCACCACCTTGGGAAGGGGTACAGGAGATGCGGGTGGGCGCGGAAGCCAACATGGCGCCAACACCGCCAGAGGCACTTCTTTAGGCAGTGGGTGTGACGTGTCGTGGTGTGGTGTGGGAGTGCCAATGGTAGTTATCAAGATCCAGTACGTTCTCGGCATGCGGGTGAGGGCAGATACGTACACCAATGGTTCCATTTATGCAGATGTTTCTCGAGGGAATTCCCCATCCCAGCAGCCAGGTGCTCCTGATTTCGCACTTCCTCCATCCGAGCCAACCAGTCCCGATATGCAGGGGTTGTGCTGATCTCCATGAATGGGCCACAATAAGGCGTGCCGTCATCGGCATCGCTACTGACTTTTTGAGAGTGGCCACTGGGGATTGTGTGTGTGAGAGAAAGAATGTCGCTGGCGTAAATGGCAGTTAAAGGTCCGTAACCTCAGCCACCGTGTCCTGTATCAGATGCCAGAGAGGGGAGAGTACTGCACAGTCCCACCAAACATGGAGGTAGGAACCCGATGGGTCGTTACATCCCCAGCAATTTGACGTGAGGCTTAAACCAATCCGGAACATGAGCGAGGGCGTGCAATACCAAAGCGTGAGGATCTTGAATGATGTGGATTGCAAGCGGGCCTGAGGGTAGCCACGATGAGTGAATTCGTACGTGTCTCGCCATTGCTCCTCAGAGATGGTAGTGTCGAGCATCTGCTCCCAGGCATGTTCGAAGGTCGGCGGATCAGGTGTCGGATGTGCTTGCAGATGGCGATATACAATGGAGATGCCATGGGCCAGCGGGCACCCTGCAAGGCAAAGCGTTTCAAAGGGCGTAGGGGACCGAAGCAGTCAGTGACGAGTGGGTCGGGAGAGCAGATAATGAGAGATCTGGGCGAAATTAAACCGCTCCTAAGGTGTGGGGTCAGATATCTGGGCCGATCGTTCCCACGGTGGGAGCAGGTTCTGTCCCGAGAGGAAGTGAGTGGCCCTGGGGCGGACCGCAGGACCCAATATTCTCCAGAGTCCAGGATGGACCCACACCGGAAGGTCTGGGTTGTCCTTCAGAGGAAGCATCGGAGAGGGATACGTGGAGAAGGAGCAATGGCGGAGAACCGAATTCCAAAGTCTGAGAGTGGCACCCACAACGGGTGATGGGACTTTATGGAGGAGTGCCTACCCGGGGCTATCCAGGGCAGCACTGTGGTAACGTGGGGAGTGGTGTCCCATTCCAATTCCTGCCACAGCGCACGTCTACCACCCGTGGACCACTCCACCCTCCGAACCAGGTGTGCGGTCTGGTAATAGCGAGCCAGGTCTGGCAGTGCTAGACCCCCAGCTGTTTTGGGGCGAGAAAATGGAAGCCCACTGAGTCGCGCCCGCGGCGAACCCGACGCGAAACGAAAGCAAAAGGACCGAATCCAGTCTAAGAAGGCGGTTGGAACATGAATGGGCAAGGTCTCGAAGAGATATAACAATCGCGCCAGAACATTCATCTTAAGGATACTTATTTTCCTCAACCAAGACACCTTCAGCGACTTCCAGCTTGTCAGGAAAGTCTTTGACTGTATTTAGGCGCAAGAAATATAAGAGGAACCACTATGCAGTAATCTTGCCTGTACGTGGCAAGTACCAGAGTCAGGAGGAATGATATACGTAACGCTACCTGTCTGCTGGTACCAGTGGCGTCAGGTTTGTAGTTGGTCAGGCGATATAGATGAGTTCCCAACAGAATGAACAGGATGTCTAGATATATATTCTCTGGTAATATAATCCGTGAGGGTTAGTCAGAGGAATCGTATAGGTCAAAGGCAGCCAGAGTTCAATACAAAGTCGATATTCAAGCAGAGGGTCAAAAGCCAAGGGAGTCAATCAATATAGTTCGCAGGATAAAGGGTAATTAGCGCAGTTTCAAATAGAATATTAGAGCGACGACTTACCCCACCGGCGTCTTCTTTATAGGGTATCTTGTTAGGCAGCTGGGGATAGATCCAACGTCATCCGTCTGCGCCAGCATCTCTCTATGCCTATAAGGCCGATCGGGACCATGCGCGAGGGGTCCGGTCCATCGGCGAAGGAGGCTCCGGTCTGTGCGCAGCCATGACACAGCGTCGATGCTCCAGGACACTGCATTGCTGCCGCTCGGGGACCCGCCGAAGGCGCCGTTACATGGTCCGTAAGGTCGGTAAGGGTAGTATCCTGACACAGCTCTACATTTTCTATCAGTCCTCAGTGCTGCATATTAAAAAGGTGAAAATGAATTGCTCACACACACACAGGAATATCCCCACTCTATGAATTAAACAGCAGCGGAGGAGGAGATTAATTTGAGTATTAAGGGATCTATAGACCTCTGACCTATAGCCAGAGATTGAGGGGTTAATCAGGATATCAAACAGCCCACCCACGCTGATATAAGCCCCTCACCTGCCAGCCAATAGGAGTATGCGCTTAAGAATTGTACTCACAGGGGTACGTGAATAAACTGCACAAACACAAACTGTTCCCGTGTGATTCATGTTCAGATTGATTTGTTTCCGCATTCTGTCATTGAGTCGTGTTTCATTATTATTCTTCTCATCATTTATATAGCGCCAACAGTTTCTGAAGCGCTTTACAATAACCAAAGGGAACACAATACAGATAAACGGACAGAAGATGGAAACAAGAGGTGTAGAGGGTCCTGTTCATAGGAGCATGTTTTGATTCGTTCGCTGCAGTGTCCTGTCATTGAGTCTCCTTTTGCTTTGTTGTGGTGTCCTGTCATTGAGTCTCCTTTTGCTTTGTTGTGGTGTCCTGTCATGGAGTCGCCTTTTGCTTTGTTGTGGTGTCCTGTCATTGAGTCGCCTTTTGCTTTGTTGTGGTGTCCTGTCATTGAGTCGCCTTTTGCTTTGTTGTGGTGTCCTGTCATGGAGTCGCCTTTTGCTTTGTTGTGGTGTCCTGTCATGGAGTCGCCTTTTGCTTTGTTGTGGTGTCCTGTCATTGAGTCGCCTTTTGCTTTGTAGTGGTGTCCTGTCATTGAGTCGCCTTTTGCTTTGTTGTGGTGTCCTGTCATTGAGTCGCCTTTTGCTTTGTTGTGGTGTCCTGTCATTGAGTCGCCTTTTGCTTTGTTGTGGTGTCCTGTCATTGAGTCGCCTTTTGCTTTGTTGTGGTGTCCTGTCATGGAGTCGCCTTTTGCTTTGTTGTGGTGTCCTGTCATGGAGTCGCCTTTTGCTTTGTTGTGGTGTCCTGTCATTGAGTCGCCTTTTGCTTTGTTGTGTGTCCTGTCATGGAGTCGCCTTTTGCTTTGTTGTGGTGTCCTGTCATTGAGTCGCCTTTTGCTTTGTTGTGGGGTCCTGTCATTGAGTCGCCTTTTGCTTTGTTGTGGTGTCCTGTCATTGAGTCGCCTTTTGCTTTGTTGTGGTGTCCTGTCATTGAGTCGCCTTTTGCTTTGTTGTGGTGTCCTGTCATGGAGTTTGCTTCAGATGAATCACCCAAAATGCGTTTTATTACTACAAATATACTGGGATTCAGTGAAAGAGTGTATTGTGTGTGTGTAGAGATTTGTGTGTATGGCACCAACCAGTGTACAAGTTCTATATTCCCACAACTCTTAATGGGTCTCGTTGTGCGAGGGAGCAATGGCCTCTATTGGTATCCCAGTATATCGCTATATGTGTACTGGAGACTGTGATAGAGCAAGAGGCCAAAATATTACAATAAATGAGGGAAAAAACCTATATGCAGGATGAAACGAGTAAGATGACATACAAGGGTGTATTATATACATATTTTCACCTACTGGTTCCCTTCTTGTGTGTGACAGGGTGCAGTATATTGCCCTATTTGAGATGAATCTGAGCCGTATACAGTAAGGGACCAGAATATTACATTCAATATGATAAACATTTGTATACAGAAAAAGGAGCAGAAATTAGATCAATGAATACATGTCTCAGAGTGTGTAGAGTCCAAATGAACCAGCACCAATAAACAGCTCAACGTGAAGCCCAGATTAGGGATGTGCACCGATTATTTTTTTTTTATTTATTTATTTATTTATTTTTTTTCGGTTTGATTCGATTCGATTTTTCGAATTTTTAAACTTTTCGATTCGGCTCGTTTCGACCGCTTTCTGTTTCCATTCGGTTCGGCTCGATTCGTTTTCGGGTACATTTATTTTTCGGAATATCGACCATTTTTCGTATTTTCGTGTCACTTTGCTCGTTTTTTGTATCGGCTTTTCGCTATTTCGGAAATTTTCGTTTTTTTCGGAACATCTGTTCTCCTTGTTTCAAAGCTGTCTAACTCTATTGCCCAGCAGTCCAGCACATGGATTTGCCCCAGCACATGGATTTGCCCCAGCTCATGGATTTGCCCCAGCTCATAGGATATTGCCCAGCACATGGATACTGCCCCAGCTCATGGATATTGCCCCAGCTCATAGGATATTGCCCCAGCACATTGATTTGCCCCAGCACATGGATTTGCCCCAGCTCATGGATTTGCCCCAGCTCATAGGATATTGCCCCAGCTCACACATGGATTTGCCCCAGCACATGGATTTGCCCCAGGTCATAGGATATTGCCCCAGCTCATAGGATATTGCCCCAGCTCACACATGGATTTGCCCCAGCACATGGATTTGCCCCAGCACATGAATTTCAAAATCCTTATCCTTACCTACAAAACCCTCACTAACTCAGCTCCCCACTACCTGTCCTCACTAATCACCAAATACACCCCAGCCCGCTCCCTAAGGTCAAACAGTGACCTGCGCCTAGCTTCTCCCCGCATCACCTCTTCCCATGATAGACTGCAGGATTTCTCACGCGCAGCCCCCACTCTCTGGAACGCTCTCCCTCGTACTGTCAGACTTTCCCCTAACTTCTCTTCCTTCAAACGCTCCCTTAAAACGTTCCTATTTAGGGAAGCCGACCCCCCCAACTCACTGACGCAACCATCAATCACTCTCACCTTACAGTCCTCTCCTCCTGTTTCCAACCCCAACCCTCCCAGATTGTGAGTTCCTACGGGAATAGGGCCCTCATCTCCTCCTGTACTGTTTGTCAAATGTTGTTCAATGTATTGTAACCCTGTCTATACTGTGCTTATTGTACAGCGCTGCGGAATATGCTGGCGCTTTATAAATAAAGAATAATAATAATAATTTGCCCCAGCTCATAGGATATTGCCCCAGCTCACACATGGATTTGCCCCAGCTCACGGATTTGCCCCAGCACATTGGTTTGCCCCAGCACATTGGTTTGCCCCAGCACATGGATTTGCCCCAGCTCATAGGATATTGCCCCAGCACATGGATTTGCCCCAGCACATGGATTTGCCCCAGCACATGGATTTGCCCCAGCACATTGATTTGCCCCAGCACATGGATTTGCCCCAGCACATGGATTTGCCCCAGCACATGGATTTGCCCCAGCTCATAGGATATTGCCCCAGCTCACACATAGATTTGCCCCAGCTCATAGGATATTGCCCCAGCTCACACATAGATTTGCCCCAGCTCATGGATTTGCCCCAGCACATGGATTTGCCCCAGCTCATGGATTTGCCCCAGCTCATGGATTTGCCCCAGCACATGGATTTGCCCCAGCACATGGATTTGCCCCAGCTCATTGATTTGCCCCAGCACATTTACAAAGACAAAATTTACAGAATCAGCGATATAACCGATAATAGTTAAATATACGATGTTCAGAATTACCGAAATGGAACCGAAATCCCGAATGGAACCGAAATCATGAATAGAGGGAAAATAAATTTCGATTTGACACATTTCAAGTCCATTCGAAAATTCCGAAAAATTTTCGATTTGGCTCGGAATACTTTTCGGATTTGCCGTTTTCGGAAATTTTTCATTTTTTCGGAAAGTCTGTTCTCGTTTCGAAGCAATAGATTTCGATTTGACACAATTCAAGTCCATTCGAAAACTCCGAAAATTTTTCGATTCGGCTCGGAATACTTTTCGGATTTGCCGTTTTCGGCTCAAAAAAAATTCAGAATTTCGGCCGCATCGAAAGACCCGAATCGGGAAATTTCGTGAAAATTCCGAAACCCGAAACGCACATCCCTAGCCCAGATTTGTATCCAGACAGATTCTAATAAAGTAATTTAAATTGTATAGATGTATAGATAGCAATGCTGCCGGCACGGTGTGTATTCTGTTTGGGATTCAGCAGTCGTCCCGTCCTCACACATTTTGTGGTATATCCCTATTAATGATTACCATACAAAATAGTCTTCAGAGAGAGACTGCAGGTCAGCGCTTCTGTCCCATTCCTTGTGTGCCTTCAAGAACACACAGGTGTATATACTGCAGATGGATATATATTAAGTTGAGTGTAATTAGATAAATGGTACCACTCACATGGTGGGGAGCCCTCAAATGTGTGGCTTGTATGATTAGGTCTATGGACCAGTCAATGCAGTCTTCCCTTCTTGTCAGTGGAGTATGGAAATCATTCAGGGTCTGACAATGTTCTTCAGATCCGTCCCTCCAAGAAAGAATAGTAATGCATGCACCTTGTGTGTAGACAAATGTCTGGTAAAAGTTATACCAAAGGCTACTCACATTTGTGGCTGTCTTATCCATGTTAAGCAGCTGGTGATTTAAGGGGCACGGATCCCACGTTCTCCCGTTTCCTCCTGCTTGGGAAATAAGGTATGGTCCACAGCCTCTCCCTTAGGTTGTGCCTGCCTCTGGTGAGAAGTGCCAGCTGCACCATCTCCAGGTATCACGATCAGCTGCTGGAGAGAATGTGCTGTGGCCGATATCTCCTCAGAACAAGATTGGAGTTCAGAGCAGACAGCCCAGTATCCAAGAGACACACATATTGAAACCACAGTCCCCTCAACTGCTACATTATAATTATCCCCCTGTGGTTGGTGTCCCCCTGTGAGCAAGCTGTCCTCCTTGCTCACAGGATCTGCGTCACCACAACTTAGGGGCAGAGGTCTATGAAACTCAGCCCAGTGGCCAGCATTTCCTCTGGGAGGGTGGCAATCTCCTGGGGACAAGACTTCGCCAGAGAGCTCCATCCCTCTCTCTCAGCACTCTAAGATATCCTCCAGACGCCACTCCGATTCATTCCCGAAATTTGAATTCTCCACTAGCTTCTCATGTAACAGCCCCAGCCTGCTGTAGCCATAGCCTTTCGTCGGGCTGTAATCCGCTAGCCAGGGGTACACTTTTTCCGCATACCACCAGAGGTCTCTGTATCTTTCATCGAGTGCCATATCTTTCAGGCCAGTCTGCGGAGCTCCTGCACATCCTCTTCTGGTAGTTCTCACAGGGCCACCATCCGACTCTCCAATATTAATTCGTACCTCACGTATCCAAACGGGGTAATTTTGCTGTTGGACATTTGCTCGGCTTGGAGAGCTTCCCACCACATCATCATGCGGATCATCACACTCTCTTCCAGCAGGACCTGTTCTGTCTTCGGTCCGCTATGCTGGTTCTGCTGTTCTTTCAACCTTCGTCTGAAATCCGTTTCCATTACTCCTGCCATATCCTGCTTGCTTCTGCCTTCTGGATATCAAATCCCGGTGGTGGTTTGGATGTCCTTAGACTGTAGGAAGCATCCCACCACTGTAACAGATCTCTGTGCCGCGACAGGGTCACATCTGTCAATGCCGCTTCCTCGCTGGACACCCGGGTTCCCCTTGTGTCTCCCATGTCTTTCTCCAGGACTTAGCCGCAGCTTAAAGAAGGGCACACGCAGAGAGCCTGGCTATCATCCCCCAGAAATAAACCTAGTCTGTAAATCTGGTGCCTTTTGTTGGAACAGCAAGCAGAGTATAGATGCTACTCAAACCATGAGCCGTGACTGCATGTAGGGTCAGAATAGAGCTGGTTTAATCAGGTGACACACACATACATTTATACGTTCACACATGGGTCATTTATATACACAAACCCCCATTAGAAACTGCTAGGGGACCCAACCAGACTGAATCCGATAATTGGACAACCATTTACTTTGTGGAAGGCGAAAAATAATTAGATTAGTTAGATAGTTTAAATTAAACATTACTTAACATTTCTAACAGGGCAGGACAATGGGAATCGGGATAACAGATTTACAACCTACTCAAATAGAAATGGATAAGCACATTCTCGAGCCAGGGTAAACAGGGATGTTAATCCTTTCTACAGATAACAGATACACAAGGACCAGACAGTAGCATTCTTGCATTATCCCAATTATATCAACATTCTACACACAACAGAGGGCAATGGGCCAATATTGATTAGAAGTCCTGCACCCAAATATGCTTCCATGCCCATGCACCCCAAGTCCAAAATGACTTGCGTCACAGCATGCATACTCACAGACCTCCGATGCATGAATACCCACAAACACTGGGGCTGTTGGCAGAATGCAATAACAGCATTCCGCCAGCATTCCCATCTGGCTGGCCACATTGCGCCGAGCGGCCGCCGACTTGTGAAGGCTGTGATGCTGACAGGATCTAAAACCATGCGATGAAACCCTGGCACCTCCATTCCTGCAATGTAGATAATGTCAGACCAGGTTTTCCGGCTGCCCTGTGATACATCCAGGTTGCCGAGATTTCTGCCTGGGTATTCTGTATGCTCCTAGGAGACTCCGGTGTATCCCCATCCCACCTGACAAGTTCTCTTCAATATCAAGTCACACCCTCTGCTCAAGGCTTAAGCATTGATGCTACTTTACTCATAAAGTCCTGTTCTTACCTGATCCTGTTACTTGCCACTACCTGCCAAACATCCTGGATATTGCCCTGACCTGCTCTGATGTTACGTTCCCCCCAGCCAGGTCCACTGATGCTGAGAGCTCTTCTCTATCTTCTGGATTTTAATTCGGTCTTGTTCTCCGCCCCTGGAGTCTCCGCCTCTGACCAGACCTGTGGTTACATGACCTGCACTGCCCTATATAAGGGCAATTAGTGCAATGGTTCCCTTATCCAGTAAAGTTCTTGCTTGCTGAGTTCCTGATTTCTGCATTCTGATATCTTGGTTTTTGATTCCTGGCTACATATCTTGAAAATTCTTGCGTTTAACTCCTGGTATTGTACTTTGACTTCATGGTTTATGACTTCTGGCTTTGCATACTGACTATTCTCTTGCTTGATCCAATTCGTGTTTTGTTTGTGTGGTATTCAGGTTTCTGGTTTATGTTTGTACCACACTACAGTCTCTGATGTTTTCTTAGTCGTGTCAGACCTAATTGCAAGGTGTCTAGTTGTTTGTGCTGGTTGCAGCATATCCTCAAGTTTTATGTGAGTCCTGCCCTGCATGCTGCAGACTATATTTATGTCTAGTCTGTTTTTATGGTTTGTTGTGTATCTAGTGCAGCAGCTCATTGTTCTGGTATATAGAGACCGCCTCAAGGATCTCTTTCTTGTTTAGTTGTTGCTAGACCTTCCTTCTTGTCAAAGTCTGGTTTAACCCTGTTGTTTTCTCGTGTTCACTCCCACCCTGGACTCTGTATAGATAGAAGGCCATCCAAGGACCTTTCCCCAGTGCAGGACTTTCCTCGTGTCTTGTCTGGTTCTGTTTAATCCTGTGTCCAGGGTTCTGCAATATGAAGAGAGACACATATCTGCCTAAAGGGCTTAATACACTCCGCAGCGAGGACCCCCCTTTGGCTCCTGAGGGGGGACCACCGTAACACTGAATTACACCTTTGTACTACACTTGAATTCCCTTTCTGCCCCTTAAGCTGCCTGCTGCACCCCTGCATTTACCACCCTAAGGTCCTTTCCAAGTTCATTGTGTCCCCCCAAGTATCCTTGTACCTTTTTAGGTTTTCTCGTGTTTCTCTTAAGTGTACAAGACCCCCGCTCTATTCAAGGCCCTCGTACCCTTAAAGAGTCCTCGTTACTCCTCCCGTGTTCCTGTCTTGATGTTTACTATGTGTCCCACTAACAATCCTTGTCAACCTACTTCAAGTCCTGCCCATTGTCCACCTATTGCTGGCTCCCCTGTTCTTGCCTCTGCCTCCACCATTTCCCGCAAGTGTTTGTATGTATATATATATATATGTATATCTCGCTGCACACCGGGCTCATATCTACAAGGCCAGAAGATCATGCGGGAGCACGGCTGGAGCCTGCTTTACAGCCTGGTGGCCGCTTGATGCAAAACGGCCAGCTGGAGTGAAATGCTGGCAGAATGCTATTAATGTATTCTACCAGCAGCCCCTCGGATACCGGCAAGTCAGCCCAGCGATTGCTGCTGGGTATTGGCAGAGGTACTAAGTAATCGTGTAAATGCCGGTATGGGCTAGGGATGTGCGTTTCGGGTTTCGGAATTTCGGAATTTTCACGAAATTTCCCGATTCGTGTTTTCGGATGCAGCCGAATTTCCGAAAATTTTTAGATCCGAAATGTTTACTGAGCCGAAACGAAATATTTTCGGATTTTTCGAATGGACTTGAAATGTGTCAAACGAGGAGAACAGATGTTCCGAAAAACGAAAATTTTCTGAAAAACGAAAATTTTGTAAAAACGAAAATTTTCTGATAAACGAAAATTTTTCGAAAAAACGAAAAGTCGATACAAAAACGGGCAAAATGACACGAAAAATACGAAAAACGGTCGATATCCCGAAAAACGAAAATTTCCGAAATTACGAAAAGTCGATACAAAAACCGAGCACGAAAATACAAAAAATGGTCGAAATTCCGAAAAAAAAATGTACCCGAAAAACGGGCCGAACCGAATCGAATCGAAACCGAAATCGGTCGAAACGAGCCGAATCGAAAAGTTTAAAAATCCGAAAAATCGAACCGAATCGAACCGAAAAAAAAATCGGTGCATAAGCCTAGTATGGGCCCTGATACCAATACTAGTATCGGTATCGGTGCATCCCTAGTATGAAGTATTATTAGCCCTATGCATTACTTTATTATTATTTATTGTTATAATCGACTTATGTTTCATTTTATATGTTCTGAGGTTGGAACGCGGGAATTTCAAACACACTGATATAAGAATCTCAGATTTTGGGAGGATTTGAACCTATGAGATTTGCAGCTAAGAGCCTGGGACAGTTTGGTGACGGGAGTAAAGCTGATATACTGCATAACATTAATATATAAAGTGACATTAATGTGGAGGCACAAACTGAGGAATCCAGCACATAGAGAGGCGAAACGTGTTTGGGATCACACGTGCTGATTCCACATTTTATTTATGTGCATGTAAAATGTACCCACCCCAAGCAGCTGCCATTTTTATGTTATCTCTGAGTTCTCTGCCAGCAGAGTTACAGCGCCACCTTCACGTGTCACCTTGCGCTCTGTATCTAGAGCCAGAGAATGGCGGCTCTGCAATATGTGAGGAATAGTCTTTCGTTCTTGGACTGGTTGTGATTCTGCATTGTGGTTGTAATAAGTTGTATATTTTATTAAGAATATAAAGTACGTATCTGGTGGTGCGATGGTAGTCGCTTTTGGCGTAACTGGTGGTTCCCTTAGTTCATTTTTGTCACGTTCCCACGTTCCAACCCTGTCTTCCTGCCCTCTGTATTTGTATATTGTGTTTTTTCCCTTGTGTTTCTGTTGCTGCCAACTCCTGGGTGGCCTCCCAGGGGTTAATTGGTGTTCTGTGGGCTGCTCACCTGTTGACCCTTGCCTTGATTCCCCTGCCTATATTAGAGCAATGTACCTATAGGACATTGCTGGGTCATTTTTACTTTGCCTGGTCTCCTTGCCACTTGTGTCCTGAGAGCACCTTGCTGTGTTCCTGATATCCTCCGTTTGTTCATCCTTGTTCAGTTTTTGTCTCTATTATTTCTGTTCCAGTTTATGTCAGTTCCTTCTGCGTATTCAGTTCTGTCTATTGCTGTATTTTGTTTTGCTGTTTATGTTCCATTCAGATTCCCCGGTTACTGATTTTGGCTTGGCTGACTTCCCTTCTGGTTCCTATATGCTGTATGACGTACTCTCTCTGGTTATGACCTTTGGCTTTCCTCTTTATGACTACTCTATATAGTATATTTCTTGTCTGTACCGTTTCCAGGAAACCCTGTCATCTGTATACAACAAAAGACTCTGTACGGCTTCAAGGTAATACTTTCCTTTAGATTAGATCCGGCTATCCTAAAGACCGGTCTTTCAGTGCAGGGAATCTTTGGTATTGCCGTACAGAGGTCTTTTGTTAACCCTTTGCTTTCACCTGTCCTTGCAGTTTACACTGCATCTCTGCATATAGGGGCTTCTCTCAGGAACCAAGGCCTCACCTTCCTGCGAGTTATATTCATAGGGATATATATACAGACCGACCACTTCCAAGGATCGGAGGGCAAGTATAGGGTGGTGCGTGCCTGGTGGTACTGCCACCGTGACATAATGACCCAGCCTTTACATAAGCCCGCAGAGATGTGTACCGTGTTGGAAACCATATTGCACATGTTTGAGGAATTTGTGGTTCACCTGAAAGGGTTACTGAGCCTGTGTCTAGACTCTTGCAATCAGGTCTCATTTGAAAGCAGGGTTCGTGGTCCGCTTTCTCCTGATGAAAAGAACAGAAGACGTGAGTACAATCTCTGTTTCTATTGTGCCAGTTCGTTGCACTTTTTGTCTGGATGTCCCCTCAAGCCGGTGCGTCCTGGGGCTGGAGTGCCGGTGTGTCTCAAGACTTGCGGTGAGTCTGTGCGCCCTGATACTGGCCGAGTGCCAACTGTGCCCATGTCCCACAGTAAGGCCGCCAAAGCTAGACCACTCATGAGATCCACTGGTGCCAGTTACAGCTGGGAATCAGAGGGTGCCAGACCACGTAGGGGGTCTGACGGTGCCAGACCCTGCGGGGAGTCAGATGGCACCAGACCCCACTTTGAGTTCAGACCTCCTGAGAAATCCAGGTCTGAGAAAGAGGCACATGAGTCTATGAAGGATGAATCCTTTTTGGCCACAAGGCCAGAGGATGAAGTACCCATGGAGGTTATGTCGCTCTGGGCATCCGATAATAAACCTCAGACTTATGTGAATACCTCTGATGGCTGTAGGGGTTTAAAGACACAACTGGCTGGTTCTGAGCAGCGACTGGCAGCTAAAAGACAGTCCCTACATATTGTTACTGGGTGTATTACATGTAGAGCCGCAACCCCAGTGCCCATTGGCGGTAAGCCAGTCCTGTTTCCGTCTGGCAATGAGAAGCCAGTCCTGTTTCCATCTGGCAATGAGAAGCCAGTCCTGTTTCCGTCTGGCAATGAGAAGCCAGTCCTGTTTCCGTCTGGCAATGAGAAGCCAGTCCTGTTTCCGTCTGGCAATGAGAAGCCAGTCCTGTTTCCGTCTGGCAATGAGAAGCCAGTCCTGTCTCCGTCTGGCAATGAGAAGCCAGTCCTGTCTCCGTCTGGCAATGCGCAGCCAGTCCTGTCTCCGTCTGGCAATGCGCAGCCAGTCCTGTCTCCATCTGGCAATGCGCAGCCAGTCCTGTCTCCGTCTGGCAATGCGCAGCCAGTCCTGTCTCCGTCTGGCAATGCGCAGCCAGTCCTGTCTCCGTCTGGCAATGCGCAGCCAGTCCTGTCTCCGTCTGGCAATGCGCAGCCAGCCCAGCCTGGCACGAAGCCATGGGTGCTGCCTGATCCTGGCACGAAGCCAGCGGTGACAGTGATGTCTGATTCTGGTAAGCTGCCAGTCAGATCCATGGCAAACTGTGTGTCAGCAGTGCCTAAGCTGCGTTGCAACACCACTGTGCCCATGCCCCACAGAGAGTCCGATGTTTCCAAACCTCGTGGTAAGGCACAGGTAGGCGAGCCTACTCCCGCTGTTGCCGTGTCAGGTATGGTGGTCACCCCTTTCAAGTCTCGATCCAGGAGGAGACGTGGGAAGCTGACCAACACTAGTCAATCTAGTTCCGAGAATACCACGCTCCATGATGGGTCTGATAATGTCGTATTCCGTGCTTATCTTGAGAAGGTCCAGCAGGGTAGTGGCCTGACTGGTACCAACATCCCTAATTCTAGCCCTGTACCCGAGGGTTATATACGATCCCCATGCGGGATGTTGTTCCGTGAGGCACACTGGGCCATGATCAAGAAAGACCCTAATGCGCTCATGTGTTTTGAGGAGGAGGAAGACGACACTGAGTGGGTCCTCAATGGATTTTGGTAACTGGTGTACGTGATCTGTTTTCCTGATTTTTGTCTGTCATGTTGTTGTTTTAGGTGCCCTGAGGTCACCTTTTTTGGAGGGGGCTACTGTCACGTTCCCACGTTCCAACCCTGTCTTCCTGCCCTCTGTATTTGTATATTGTGTTTTTTCCCTTGTGTTTCTGTTGCTGCCAACTCCTGGGTGGCCTCCCAGGGGTTAATTGTGTTCTGTGTGCTGCTCACCTGTTGACCCTTGCCTTGATTCCCCTGCCTATATTAGAGCAATGTACCTATAGGACATTGCTGGGTCATTTTTCTTTGCCTGGTCTCCTTGCCACTTGTGTCCTGAGAGCTCCTTGCTGTGTTCCTGATATCCTCCGTTTGTTCATCCTTGTTCAGTTTTTGTCTCTATTATTTCTGTTCCAGTTTATGTCAGTTCCTTCTGCGTATTCAGTTCTGTCTATTGCTGTATTTTGTTTTGCTGTTTATGTTCCATTCAGATTCCCCGGTTACTGATTTTGGCTTGGCTGACCTCCCTTCTGGTTCCTATTCCTATATTCTGTATGACGTACTCTCTCTGGTTATGACCTTTGGTTTTCCTCTTTATGACTACTCTATTGATTATTCCTTGTCTGTACCGTTTCCAGGAAACCCTGTCCTCTGTATACAACAAAAGACTCTGTACGGCTTCAAGGTAATACTTTCCTTTAGATTAGATCCGGCTATCCTAAAGACCGGTCTTTCAGTGCAGGGAATCTTTGGTATTGCCGTACAGAGGTCTTTAGTTAACCCTTTGCTTTCACCTGTCCTTGCAGTTTACCCTGCATCTCTGCATATAGGGGCTTCTCTCAGGAACCAAGGCCTCACCTTCCTGCGAGTTATATTCATAGGGATATATATACAGACCGACCACTTCCAAGGATCGGAGGGCAAGTATAGGGTGGTGCGTGCCTGGTGGTACTGCCACCGTGACATTTTATCCATGTGGATCACATAAAAAAGAAGCAAACAGTGTAATGGTGCAGAATGTTTATACACAATATATAGAGACTATTCTGTAGTAATTCCACTCACAAGTGTAGAGCCCGGACACTGGCTCTGAGTGGGTAGAAACTTTCGGGTACTTTGCTTCTCCACTTATAAGGTGACCCACACCTTATATAGAAGGAATCTTTTCTTATGTGGCGCATACATGAAAATATATAGAAACAAGAAAGCTTTCTTGTGCAGATCTGTGCAGACTCGATTTCATATAGTATAGTATGAATTGCTAACTCACATTAGGTGGAGCTTATAGCCAAGCTCTTGGTGTGCGTGCTTATGGACTTCTTATTAGGTTGAGTCCAAAAAACCTTCTTGAACAACGGGACACTGGGAATTTGTGCTCAATAAAAGATTTTATTAAAACATAAAATTAAAAATAAACATCTTACTGGCTCAGCCGAATGACCAGGACGCGTTTCGCCAAGTGTATTGGCTTCCTCAGCTGGTTTACAGGCTGGTATGCATATTGTGCTGATATAGTATCTTTATTATAGACAAATTATTCCCACATGTTCCCAATCCCGCGATTGCCGTGCGTTCCACGCCTCAAACTACCCAATGCTCGATATGAGCCGGGCGTCGCCATCTTGCGCATGCGCCTTGTTATCCTATGTGTTTCGTTTGCGTGCCACGCCATTTTATGCGTTTCATTTGCGTGTCACGCCGTTTTCCCGGATGTCGCTTGCGTTCCACTGCGCGTATTTGCTCTGAGTCTCTGATCGCGATGGTGGTCCGGCTTCTTTCTCTTAATAGGAACTTTCACAAATATACCCATAATGTGTCCCCGGCGGATTGGCACCCTCGACAACGGAAAAGACACACATAAATCCACATTATAAAAACAGATTGGCTAGACAATTTTATTATCAACCCCAACTTTACCCCATAAGGGAGATCAGATATTTAATATAGAGTTTATTGTGCATAAATACTTTGACCACTATATTATATTCTGTGGTTATACTTCATATATAGAGGGGGCTAATTAAATCGATGTTATTTAATTCCCTAAATTTACATATAAATATATCTAGGTAATGATACATAGATTTCTATTTGTTAAAGTGCGTTAAAATGCTATACACTTAACTCCTCTATGGACTCATCCATTAGTGGCTCAATCCTATATAGTGTATCTTCTAAATAAAGTGTATATTATAGATTATTGAATCCCATTAATTACTTATAACTTATTTATTTTTTATGTATCCCTAACAGTATTCGCTTTTTATCATAATGTGAAGCATTCTTTCTTTACTTATAGTGTATTAAAGTGCTGTGCTCATAAATTATCTTATGATGTTCTCGATTAATAACCAATTCATATATATCGAACGATCACTCCTGCACTCCAAAAATAGAAAAATGCCGTGCCCGGTGCCCACTCAGCAAATATAGAGATAGAGGAATAGCGGCACTCTCAGTCTTTCCAAATGTAACAATTTATTGTGGAAATTCAGCGTTTCAGTCCGCTAACCGCGGACTTTCATCAGGATATCGATTATACTAGTTGCCACCACTCTACATGGCTCAAGGGTGTCCCTAAGGGACAGTTCATACATTTAAGACGTAACTGTACGGACACAGAAATCTTTAAGGAACAAGCTGACACTCTCAAAAAGACGTTTTAGAAAATGGCTATAAAGAAGAAGACTTGGATAATACTATCTCCAACACGATGCAAAGAGACTGTAACGATCTGTTGCAATATAAACCTAAATCTCATGGGATAGTGGAGGCGGTCCGATTTGTCTGCGATTTTAATAGAAAAAGAAACATTGGCATATTTTAAGAAATGACAGTGATCTAAGGCAATACATAGGAACCACACCAAAAATAGTATTTAGAGGAACTAGGAATATAAAATCCAATTTAGTCCATGGTAAAACCAAAAAGAAAGATAGTGTAAAAAACCTTTTTGGACTTGGAGGGTTTTTATCATTGTGGTATGTGTCTAGCCTGTAGATCTGTGGAAAACAAAAAGAAATACACTAGCTCTTATTTTAATGATAAACAGAATAAAATAGTTAAAATAGGTGGTATCCTCAATTGCTGTTCGAGGAATGTAACCTATATGTTGGAATGCCCATGCGGCCCATGTTATATAGGACGCACTAAGAGGGCTTTCAATGTCAGGATATCAGAGCATGTCAGGAATGTTAGGAATAATTTTGAGAAACACTCGGTTTCCTTACATTTTAAACATTTTCACAATAGTTCGCCTATAGGTTTGAAATTTTGGCCAATAAATCAGATCAAGAAAATGGAGATTGAGGAAGATATGATCAGTAAATTAGGAAGGGAAGAGATGAGACTTATTTTTGATAATGGTACACTAACTCCCAATGGTTTAAATGATGATTTTGAGATTGTACATTTTTTATAATATATTTTCCTCAACTCTACAGTATCGGGGTAATCGAATAAGGAATAATATACTTGCTGAATACATCTTTACGATACTGTATGCTATTTAGACATGTGCATTCGTTTAAGTACTAAAACGATTTAGTCCGAATTTTGGGATAATTTAGTTTTCGTATGACTCAAGAGATACGAAACTGCTCAGTACAAAAAATGAAAGAAACTAAAATAAAATGCACTACATTTTAGTTTCAGTCCTTTTTGTGATATTACATTGAGTGAAAGAGACCAGTAATGAAGAGCGCAACATCGAAAAGCTACAGAAAAGGTTTGTATGAGTAATCTTTCCCGACCCCTACCCGAAAATCTGACAGTGATAGAGCTCCAGAATACTCACTCACAGCACAGACAGCCAGCACAGGAGAGGGAACCTTTACTTAACCCTTGCATGTCTATGAGGCAGACAAGATGATAAAAGCAGCCGGAGAAGGAAAACATTCAAATAAATCACACTGAAAGCTAATGACAGAGGAGGGCTGGATAGTAAAAACCCCTTTATAACAAGCAGCGCTGGGAGAACAGAGGGACTTTATAAAATGTGTGTTATCTCCCCTCCCGATCTGCATAATAGGGGCTTAGGTCTGATATATTTTATCCAGGAGCACTATTCCCCTTTCCTCATCTATAATACACATTTTATATAAAGTCCCTCTCCTCTCCCAGTGTTGCTTGTTATAAAGTTTTTTTACATCTGATACATTTAGTATCTAGCTCTCAGTTACTCTGTTATTATGAGCTGTCAGTGTGATTTATTTGAATGTTTTCCCTGGATTTAAAGTGCTTTATTTTATTATAAAAATTAATTTGCACCAGTCATCTCTTCTCTGAGCTTTCAGACCGATTTACGTTAATATTTTCCCTCTCCCATGCTTTTATATTCCTGTGTCTCCCCCACAGAGATACAAAGTTTAAGTAAAAGTTCCCTCTCCTGTGCTGGATAAGCATTGCATTCTGAAGTTCTGCACCCTCCACATGCCAATGCAGTAGGATGTTCTATACAGAGAGGGGCATTAATTAATGCAGGTGGTTGTTGTATACATTATACAGAGAGGGGTATTAATTAATGCAGGAGGATGTTCTATACATTATATAGAGAGGAGCCTTTTTTTTAGCCCTTTAAATCCAGTGGCTGTGAGCGCTGAGATCGGCTGCTTGTTATATTATCTCTCAGTTCGATGTATCAGGCTCAGCTGTTACAGTAACTGACTGTAACAGTGCTCAAAGTTTCAGTAAAATAAGGAAATAATATTGTTATAACCTCTTATATATAAAAATATTATTTACTAGTTTTACTGAAACTCTGAGCGCTGTGATGAGCAGCAGTCAGTTACTGTAACAGCTTTGCCTGACACATTGTGCTGAGAGTGAGAGATACTGTAACAAGCAGCGATCTCAGCCCTCTGAGGAGCCACTACAATAGTAATTGTATCCACTGGTTTTCGGATAAATGAAATTAGTTTTCATACTAAATAACTGAAAACGAATTTCTTTAGCAACTAAATAAATTGTATTTTAGGACTAATCCATTAGTTCAAAACGAAATTTTGTGCTGTGCACATGCCTAATGCTATTTGCACTTATTTACAAACCAATTTTATATACAAATAATCTACATCGAACATGAAGAATATAGGACACCTAATTATAATACCTTGGGTTTTTTAACATCTTATTAATATTCGCATCTTAATATATAAATAGATTTGGTAGACACTTTATATTAATTTATGGTATGCACTTTATAACTAGATTATAATAATAGTATTGTTGCACATATTAGCTGAGTAATGAAAAGAATATGAGTTCCTCAATTCTAGAAATTTGTAAATATAGCACTTTATAACATTGCACTTTAATGTAAAAATCATTGGGAATGCATTTTAAATAGCACATAGTTTATGGTTTTATGTATTGAAGAGAAGGACTATATGAGACAACAATACATTAATATTACGGTCCCACATATATTTTCGTTTTAAGATACATATAACAAGTTAATAAGGGGATTAAAAAATAAAAGTTTTTGTTGCCATATAATATATAATTGGTTGTTAATCGAGAATATTATAAGTTAATTTATGAGCACAGCACTTTAATACACTATAAGTAAAGAAAAAATGCTTCACATTAAGATAAAAAGCGAATATTGTTAGGGATACATAAAAAATAAATAAGTTCTAAGTAATTAATGGGATTCAATAATCTATAATATACACTTTATTTAGAAGATACACTATATAGGATTGAGCCACTAATGGATGAGTCCATAGAGGAGTTAAGTTTATAGCACTTTAATTCACTTTAACAAGTAGAAATCTATGTATCATTACCTAGATATATTTATATGTAAATTTAGGGAATTAAATAACATCGATTTAATTAGCCCCCTCTATATATGAAGTATAACCACAGAATATAATATAGTGGTCAAAGTATTTATGCACAATAAACTCTACATTAAATATCTGATCTCCCTTATAGGGTAGAGTTGGGGTTGATAATAAAATTGTCTAGCCAATCTGTTTTTATAATGTGGATTTATGTGTGTCTTTTCCGTTGTCGAGGGTGCCAATCCGCTGGGACACATTATGGGTGAATTTGTGAAAGTTCCTATTAAGAGAAAGAAGCCGGACCACCATCGCGATCAGAGACTCAGAGCAAATACGCGCAGTGGAACGCAAGCAACATCATCGGGAAAAACGGCGTGACGCGCAAATGAAACGCATAAAATGGCGTGGCACGCAAACGAAACGCATAGGATAACAAGGCGCATGCGCAAGATGGCGGCGCCCGGCTCATATCGAGCATTGGGTAGTTTGAGGCGTGGAACGCACGCCGATCGCGGGATTGGGAACATGTGGGAATAATTTGTCTATAATAAAGATACTATATAAGCACAATATGCATACCAGCCTGTAAACCAGCTGAGGAAGCCAATACACTTGGCGAAACGCGTCCTGGTCATTCGGCTGAGCCAGTAAGATGTTTATTTTTAATTTTATGTTTTAATAAAATCTTTTATTGAGCACAAATTCCCAGTGTCCCGTTGTTCAAGAAGGTTTTTTGGACTCAACCTAATAAGAAGTCCATAAGCGCGCAAACCAAGAGCTTGGCTATAAGCTCCACCTAATGTGAGTTGGCAATTCATACTATACTATATGAAATCGAGTCTGCACAGATCTGCACAAGAAAGCTTTCTTGTTTCTATATATTTTCATGTATGCGCCACATAAGAAAAGATTCCCTTCTATATAAGGTGTGGGTCACCTTATAAGTGGAGAAGCAAAGTACCCGAAAGTTTCTACCCACTCAGAGCCAGTGTCCGGGCTCTACACTTGTGAGTGGAATTACTACAGAATAGTCTCTATATATGGTGTATAAACATTCTGCACCATTACACTGTTTGCTTCTTTTTTATGTGATCCACATGGATAAAATGAACTAAGGGAACCACCAGTTACACCAAAAGTGACTACCATCGCGCCACCAGATACGTACTTTATATTGTTGTTCACGCTGGTTTGGGGGAAACCACTAATCTGTGGTTTGGCATTGGTTAAGTGGTGGCGGTACGAGTTTGGGCGCCTATCCATTCTTTTTTCTTTGTATATTTTATTAAGACACTGAGGAATAATGAAACAAACATTAACGTGAACATAAACCAGATATACAGAGATAGTCATCAGGCTCTAAATCATGTGAGTGCAGCATCTCCTGGAGTAACGCATGTGAGCGCAGCATCTCCTGGAGTAACGCATGTGAGCGCAGCATCTCCTGGAGTAACGCATGTGAGCGCAGCATCTCCTGGAGTAACGCATGTGAGCGCAGCATCTCCTGGAGTAACGCATGTGAGTGCAGCATCTCCTGGAGTAACGGGAAGAAAACGTTTCAAATGGTTACACTGAGATCTGTACATTTATATTTTAAAGGAACCATCATATCTTTTGCAGAAACGCTTGCACGTAGGATTGAGACGCCTCTCGTTCCTCTTCTCGTGTTAAATGCCAGTGAAAGCCGGCCGTGCAGGAGGTCTCGGGATCTGTGCTGTCCTCCCTTAGCTTTATCTTGAAGGCTCTTGGTGCTTCCTGCTTTCTGCAGACATTACAGCCTAAGCATTAGATCCTGGAGATTTACAGCAAATCAGGGACCTCACATGTTATTATTTTGTCATTTAATGTTTTATTTGTAAATCCATGATACATTTGCTTTATAAACATCTGAATGTTTGAGCTGCTCCCCCACACTGACCCCTTGTGGTTACTTGAGGTCATTACATTTGACACGGATTTTATCTTTATCTGTGAAGCTGCATGCATGATCTTTGCGCAGGCGTCATGTCATTACACGCAGGTTATCGCGCTGAGGTTGTGTGTATAGTAATAATAATCACATAGATTTTTTATTCAGATCAGGAAAATTTATTTTGTTAAACTTTTCCACCAAATGGAAAATAAAATGGAAATCGATGTCACAGATTGATTTTAATAAAAGTCGTTTCAGGATTTTATAAACGTTAAAGAATAAAGCTAAACCTCCAATTCACTAATCCGTGTCTATCTAAAGTTCATTGAGGAATCATAAAGGTGCTGTGAAGGTCTTTCAAAATTTCCAGGGGAGACCTGAGGCCATCCCGAAATCAAAGACCATGAAGGGTTAAACCTTTCATCTTTTTTTTTTGAATAAAAAAGTTTTTATTTTTCAACAATAACAGGATCAAGGGAACAGAAAGAAAGAGAGGGGAATATACACAACATAACTGGGGTATATATACAGCATAACTGGGGTATATATACAGCATAACTGGGGTATATATACAGCATAACTGGGGTATATATACAGCATAACTGGGGTATATACACAGCATAACTGGGGTATATACACAGCATAACTGGGGTATATATACAGCATAACTGGGGTATATACACAGCATAACTGGGGTATATACACAGCATAACTGGGGTATATACACAGCATAACTGGGGTATATACACAGCATAACTGGGGTATATATACAGCATAACTGGGGTATATACACAGCATAACTGGGGTATATATACAGCATAACTGGTATAGCATAACTGGGGTATATATACAGCATAACTGGGGTATATATACAGCATTGCGTTGTTCAACTACTACATCATAAACGTAAACGTGCTCAACTTGGCGGCACTCAGAGCGGTTCGTCGCATAGTTGCCAATACAAAGTATAAATATAATACCCACCCACTAAAAAAAACAAAAAAACACAAGGGGTAGAGGGTGTCAGTCTGAGTTACTCTATTCAAGGGGGAGAAGTCCAACGATGCAAGGCCAAACGTCACTACATCCATAGAATATCTTACAACCTGCACGCTTTGTATAAACCTTTCATCTTTAAACGCGCTTTTGTTTAAATCTCAAACTCTGCCCCCCCCCCCAGATGTTGATGCGTACATTTCTGTCACGTTTGCACTCGATACCTGTGGTTTGGATCCCTATTGACAGACCTCTAAGCCCTCCGATCCTTGGGTGGTCGGGACCGCTAACCCTATCACTCCCAGCCAGGGAAAGTAAACAGACCAGCAACACTGGACACAAAACAGCAGTGAGAGCCGGGACTGAACATATATTGGGGCTGAAAGGGTTACATTTGTTGACAAGTGAGGTATAGCCTGCTTTATTGAACTTTTAATGAATTAGAAGGAACAGACGGACATTTACACTTTGGACCACTAGGGGGCACCAAGGGAAAAGAAACGGTGAAACTCAAGCTCTGGATTGGCTTACAGAGAATTAATAAACAAACATGTGTCAGAGCTGCCTGGAAATGTGCAGAAACGTACAGACCTGTATGTGTTAGTACATCTAACTTGGAAAGAACCAATAACATTGGACGGGAACATCTCTCATATAAGTGTGTCATTGATTGCCACTGTGACGGGTCGGCCGCCACAGGATTTATTTAGTTTGATTTCATTCTTATTTCGTTATGTTTTGTTTACCCTTTATTTATAGGAACTAATTTCCTTTGTTAGATTTAGTGTAAAACTGTTGCTAGACTTCTAATTAATCATGTTTTTCCCTGCACTGATCCTGCTAGTAACCACGGAGTACATGCGTGTTACAATGTATCAGTCACTGAAACAGCCCGGCTGCAATTTGTCTGTATATCTCCTGTGCTGATTAATAACTCGTTCCCCTTTGTGTCCGGCGTGTATCAGTGCCAACTGTACAAGCAAAATATGTCATTAGTGCTCCTGCAAAGTGTACCCCGGCTTGCCTCATATTGTGTAAGGCAGGAGGCTCCCCAGGAGATGGCGAGTACCGCTGGCAAGCTGCCAAAACCCTACTCCTGTTCAACAGCTTGCCCTGGAGCCCCCTTTGCCTCCACCATGGTGCTTTTTGGACACTAGGGGGTGGAATTGCCCGGGTGGGGAGCAGTCCAGGGCGGGACAGACAGTGTGGCACCAAGAGCTGGGACCCTGTTAAACATACAATAAGGGCTCGGGCTAGAGACAGAGGCAGAACTGGCGCCGGGGTGTCTGGGGGCGGACGTGAGAGAACAATGGGACTGTACCGTATAAATGGACCGTGTATGTGCTGCTTTACAATAAACCAACTTGCTTATCCTATACTGCGTCTCGACGAGTATTTGGGAAGAGGGACTGTCTGCTAGGTATTTCCTCCTGGCGGACTCGATATATTCCAGCAAGGAACCTGACGCCGGCTCGCTACCTCTCCTCACTGCAGAGCAACCCGGCACCTAAGGCGGATCTACTCCCTCCGAGTAGCGGCGTCCGTCACAGCCACGTTAGCAGAGGATATGGAATGTGTATAGCCGGGGTCACTATGCTGAGAGTCAGACTGGATGGAGCCGCTTTGATCCTACATTAGATTACTGCATAAGCAGAGACAGGTGAGTCTTCACGGGTTCACGGAGTATGGAAAAGGGTCTGGAAATAGATTATCTATTAGACTAGTAATGACCCTTATAAGGTGAGCAGATTGTAACAGCTACTGGAATATTCCACAGAGGGGGGGCAGCTCACATTGCACTTAGAGGGACCCAGTGACATTAAAGGGTCTCTCCTAATTATGTCTCCTTGTTCCCCCGTTCACAAAAGGTATGCGGGAGAATATGCTATACTGAGAGCAGGGGCGGATCCGGGGGGCAACGGGGCAACCCCCCCCCCCCCCGAGCAGTGCAGATGCCAGGCTGACCTCCAGAACTCAAATCGCAGTGAGTGCAGTGAATGCAGACCTGGTGATTTGCAGAGGCACACACTGCGCAGAAGCACTGAGGATTGCCCCTCCCAGTCATGTGTCAGGGGGCGTGTCTCGTGGTGATCCTTTTCCCGGTGACCATGTGGCTGAGCCGGTCTCCTTCCATGCCTCCCTGACAGCCACAGGAAAGGGCTGGATCTGAGGCTGCACTGAGCAACAGGATCAGAGGAGAGAAGCTGGAGCCTCCATGCAGGGAGACCAGGGAGGTAACAAGTAATGGGTCCCTGAGAGTTTGATCCTCCAGGGTGTATAAGAAAGCTAGAGCTGCACAGTAATAAACCTCTCAGATATGAGTCTGTAACTGCTCCTCTAGATTGTAAGCTCCTGTGAGCCGGACCCTCTGCTCCTCTAGATTGTAAACTCCTGTGAGCCGGACCCTCTGCTCCTCTAGATTGTAAGCTCCTGTGAGCCGGACCCTCTGCTCCTCTAGATTGTAAACTCCTGTGAGCCGGACCCTCTGCTCCTCTAGATTGTAAGCTCCTGTGAGCCGGACCCTCTGCTCCTCTAGATTGTAAGCTCCTGTGAGCCGGACCCTCTGCTCCTCTAGATTGTAAGCTCCTGTGAGCCGGACCCTCTGCTCCTCTAGATTGTAAGCTCCTGTGAGCCGGACCCTCTGCTCCTCTAGATTGTAAACTCCTGTGAGCCGGGCCCTCTGCTCCTCTAGATTGTAAGCTCCTGTGAGCTGGATCCTCTGCTCCTCTAGATTGTAAGCTCCTGTGAGCCGGGCCCTCTGCTCCTCTAGATTGTAAGCTCCTGTGAGCCGGACCCTCTGCTCCTCTAGATTGTAAGCTCCTGTGAGCCGGACCCTCTGCTCCTCTAGATTGTAAGCTCCTGTGAGCCGGGCCCTCTGCTCCTCTAGTGCTGGCGGCATTCGACTTCTGGCAGAGGAGATTCTGCATGCAGCCTGATGGAGATTTGATCCAGAGACTGCAGATTGCTAAAACGTCCGGGAGGTCTTCCTGGGGCCGTGAGCAGCTGAAGTTGTGGGGTGACGAGTATCTTCTCCCTCTGTCACACTGACAGGGCACTCTATCCATCTCTACACTAAGGAAGAATCTCACAGCCGCTGAGCGGATTTTACCCACAGCCTTTCTGCACTGTCAAATAAAAGCAAATAAAGGTCCTCGCTCAGTATGGGGAGAATCCGTAAATCTTCTTCTTTAAATATTCCCCTCTGGGTTTCTAGATTATAAAAAGATGTACATACATTGCGCAGTATGTCTGAGGAATGGGGGAATCAATAGGAAAAAAGTGGCAAATCAACTCACTTTTTCCAGAGCCACATGTGCCGGCTCTGAGCAATAAAGCATGTGGTATAATGGTGATATTAGGCAATATCCTCACCGGTACCAGCAGACGCCCTCCTAATGGTTCCTTCCAGATTTCTCATCCAGAATAATAATGATATTAAGCAGTATGACTTAATTAAAATCCATTAAATGGAAATTTATTGTTAAAACACATATAGCACTGACGCGTTTCGACACAAGTCTTTCTCAAAGTGCATAATCAGTACATACAGTCTGTATTATATATCCTCTACACCAGGAAGTAAGTTTTATAAACCGCGCCAAACTAAATAGAACCATGGTCGGAATCCGCCGATTATGTGTTCTTCCGGCACATACCGATGAGTTTTTCCTATTTCCAGCGGATGTGCAATCTAGTTGCCGGC
>RXON01004242.1:0-12650 GCA_009667805.1 Leptobrachium leishanense | reverse complement strand
ACCCTGAATATATGGAGGAGCCCCTAAAAACACACCCTGAATATATAGAAGAGCCCCTAAAAAGACACCGACACACCCTGAATATATGGAGGAGCCCCTAAAAAGACACCCGCACACCCTGAATATATGGAGGAGCCCCTAAAAAGACACCCGCACACCCTGAATATATGGAGGAGCCCCTAAAAAGACACCCGCACACCCTGAATATATGGAGGAGACCCCGAAAAACACACCCACACACCCTGAATATATGGAGGAGCCCCTAAAAAGACACCCGCACACCCTGAATATATGGAGGAGCCCCTAAAAATACACCCGCACACCCTGACTATATGGAGGAACCCCTAAAAATACACCCACACACCCTGAATATATGGAGGAGCCCCTAAAAAGACACCCGCACACCCTGAATATATGGAGGAGCCCATAAAAACACACCCACACACCCTGAATATATGGAGGAACCCCTAAAAACACACCCTGAATATATGGAGGAGACCCCGAAAAAGACACCCTCACACCCTGAATATATGGAGGAGCCCCTAAAAAGACACCCGCACACCTGAATATATGGAGGACCCCTAAAAACACACCCACACACCCTGAATTATATGGAGGAACCCCTAAAAACACACCCTGAATATATGGAGGATTCCCCGAAAAAGACACCCACACACCGTGAATATATGGAGGAACCCCTAAAAAGACACCCGCACACCCTGAATATATGGAGGAACCCCTAAAAATACCTGCACACCCTAATATATAGAAGAGCCCCTAAAAAGACACCCGCACACCCTGAATATATGGAGGAACCCCTAAAAAGATACCTGCACACCCTGAATATATAGAAGAGCCCCTAAAAAGACACCCGCACACCCTGAATATATGGAGGAGCCCCTAAAAAGACACCCGCACACCCTGAATATATGGAGGAGCCCCTAAAAAGACACTCGCACACCCTGAATATATGGAGGAGCCCCTAAATAGACACCCGCACACCCTGAATATATGGTGGAACCCCTAAAAACACACCCGCACACCCTGAATATATGGAGGAACCCCTAAAATGACACTCGCACACCCTGAATATATGGAGGAGCCCCTAAATAGACACCCGTACACCCTGAATATATGGAGGAACCTCTAAATAGACACCTGCACACCCTGAATATATGGAGGAACCCCTAAAAAGACACCCGCACACCCTGAATATATGGACGAACCCCTAAATAGACACCCGCACACCCTGAATATATGGAGGAACCTCTAAATAGACACCTGCACACCCTGAATATATGGAGGAACCCCTAAAAAGACACCCGCACACCCTGAATATATGGAGGAACCTCTAAATAGACACCTGCACACCCTGAATATATGGAGGACCCCCTAAAAAGACACCCGCACACTCTGAATATATGGAGGAGCCCCTAAAAACACACCCACACACCCTGAATATATGGAGGAACCCCTAAAAACACACCCTGAATATATGGAGGATTCCCCGAAAAAGACACCCACACACCGTGAATATATGGAGGAACCCCTAAAAAGACACCCGCACACCCTGAATATATAGAAGAGCCCCTAAAAAAGACCACCCGCACACCCTGAATATATGGAGGAGCCCCTAAAAAGACACCCGCACACCCTGAATATATGGAGGAACCCCTAAAAAGATACCTGCACACCCTGAATATATAGAAGAGCCCCTAAAAAGACACCCGCACACCCTGAATATATGGAGGAGCCCCTAAAAAGACACCCGCACACCCTGAATATAATGGAGGAGCCCCTAAAAAGACACTCGCACACCCTGAATATATGGAGGAGCCCCTAAATAGACACCCGCACACCCTGAATATATGGTGGAACCCCTAAAAACACACCCGCACACCCTGAATATATGGAGGAACCCCTAAAATGACACTCGCACACCCTGAATATATGGAGGAACCCCTAAAAAGACACCCACACACACTGAATATATGGACGAACCCCTAAATAGACACCCGCACACCCTTAATATATGGAGGAACCTCTAAATAGACACCTGCACACCCTGAATATATGGAGGAACCCCTAAAAAGACACCCGCACACCCTGAATATATGGAGGAACCCCTAAAAAGACACCCGCACACCCTGAAATATTGGAGGAGCCCCTAAAAACACACCCACACACCCTGAATATATGGAGGAACCCCTAAAAACAACCACACACCCTGAATATATGGAGGAGCCCCTAAAAAAGACACTCGCACACCCTGAATATATGGAGCCCCTAAAAACACACCCGCACAACCCTGAATATATGGAGGAACCCCTAAAAAACACACCCGCACCCCTGAATATATGGAGGAGCCCCTAAATAGACACCCACACACCCTGAATATATGGAGGAGCCCCTAAAAACACACCCACACCCTGAATATTATGGAGGAGCCCCTAAAAAGACACCCGCACACCCTGAATATATGGAAGCCCCTAAAAAACACACCCACACACCCTGAATATATGGAGGAACCCCTAAAAAAGACACCCGCACACCCTGAATATATAGAGGAACCCCTAAAAAACACACCCGCACACCCTGAATATATGAAGGAGACCCCGAAAAAACACCGTCACACCCTGAATATATGGAGGAGACCGAAAAAGACACCCACACACCCTGAATATATTGGAGGAGACCCCTGAAAAAGACACCCACACACCCTGAATATATGGAGGAGCCCCTAAAAAGGACACCCACATATAATAATGGAGCCCCTAAAAAGACACCCACACACCCTGAATATTATGGAGGAGCCCCTAAAAAAGACACCCGCACACCCTGAATATATGGAGGAACCCCTAAAAAGACACCCACATACCTTGAATATATGGAGGAGACCCCGAAAAACACACCCACACACCCTGACTATATGGAGGAACCCCTAAAAAGACACCCACACACCCTGAATTATAGAGGAACCCCTAAAAAAACACCACACACCCTGAATATATGGTGGAGCCCCTAAAAAGACACCCGCACACCCTGAATATATGGTGGAACCCCTAAAAACACACCCGCACACCCTGAATATATGGAGGAGCCCCTAAAAAAGACACCCGCACACCCTGAATATATGGAGGAACCCCTAAAAAGAACCCACATACCTTGAATATATGGAGGGAGACCGAAAAAACACACCCACACACCCTGACTATATGGAGGAACCCCTAAAAAGACACCCACACACCCTGAATATATAGAGGAACCCCTAAAAAGACACCCGCACACCCTGAATATATGGAGGAGCCCCTAAAAACACCCACACACCCTGAATATATAGAGGAACCCCTAAAAAGACACCCGCACACCCTGAATATATGGAGGATCGCCTAAAACACATCCACACACCCTACATGCATACACACCGCACATCATACTGGCACACGATTTCATGGTACCTGTCGATCATGGACTTTCCTCCTTTTTGCCTTAAAATGACTGAAATGTGAAAGCCGCGTGTATGAAGACATGTCTGGTGATTCCGGGTTTGTGGAGTTTGTTGGTTACATGTAATGATTGTTGATCTCATGATTAAGGGATAATATGGAGATAATAAGACGAGGCTGAAGTTAGTTTCTTATTCGGCCGGTTACTTATTCGTGGAAGTTGGTTTCTGATTCGGTTGAAATCTAAGTATGTAAAATTTCAATAAAAACCTGATTTTAGATGGTAAATTGCCATTGTGCCAATGATTTTAACATGGATTCATATAGAGGTGGATGCTCTCTACCAAACAATGTCAAATTTAGCCTGGTCCAACTGCAATTTGGGCAGAAAAATCTGTGCCAACTGTGCCAAGGGTGCTGATTTTTACTGTTTTGAATAAGTAACTGATGATTTCAAAGGGTTAATTGCCATTGGGCCACTGAATTCAACATGGATTTATATAGAGTTGGATGTCCTCTATTAAAATCAGTGGCTCAATGAGTGGTGTGGTTTGGCCGAGCTCTGAGATGGCTGCCTGATCTCTGAGCTTCTGCGCAGGTGGCGCTTTCACAACTGATACTTGCCTCCACTGATCAGCCCTGGACTTCATTGTAGCCTGTGGGGTTTAGCTTCCATGCCCAGGAGCAAGTTGAGCCTCAAATCGAGCCAAGCTGACATTGCCCAGTGTTTTCCCCTGCTGTCGGTGGTGGTGCGTTCAGAAGCTGTCAGGATGGCGGCGTCGTGAGTCCTTCTGTCAGCGAAAGGTGAGCCTTGTACCCGGTGTGACAAGAAAGCTCTTGCTCACTATGAAGGATGACTTTCAGACTGACCTCAGGGCGGGCCTGGAGAGGCTACGGATGGACATTGGCGCACTGGGGACCCGCACAGCCAAACTCGAGCATCCAGTGGAGAGGAGACTGATCACGCCGAGGCGCAGGCTATATTACGAGAGGTCTGCGACAACTAGGTGTTGCTTCAGGAGGAAGTAGAATACCTGGACAGCAGGTCCCGCCGCTCCAACCATTGTATCGGAGATGTCCCGGAGACAAGTTGTTCCGCACCCTGTTGTTCATGCCACTCCGGAAGTGGAGTTGCGCCTAGATAGGATCCATAGAGCCCTGCGCCCACGCTTGGGTCCCAACGAACCCCCGTTGGACGTGGTGCTTAAGTGCTAGTATTACTCCACCAAGGATGCCCTGCTGCTTGCAGCCCGTTATGGCGCCTCCTTGATTGAGGGGGTTGCCCAGAATCTCTTCAACGATGTGGCTTCTTCTACGCTTCAGAAGAGAAGAGCCCAATGACCTCTTACAGAGCTTCTTCCGCACAAAAAGAGGTTTCCATTTTGCCCCATGATGGGGCCATCATATCCCTGCGCTCACTGGCCGATTACACTCGACTGTTGGAGGCATTGGGGATCGCCATTCCAGCAGAACTATTCGTGCTCCTGGACAGAGGCACCGGCCTTACCACAACACCAGGCCTGGGTTAACACCTGTCATCCCCACCATTGAAGCTCCTTGTAGCTCCCTCCACTCCTCCAGTTTCGTGCTCCCTCATTTGCCTCGTCTTCCCGTTCTGCCGTGCTCTCCCTGGTCCCGTACCCCTCAACCTTCATTCCTCCATGATTTTTGATTCGGACGTTTTCTTGGCGACTGACCCTCCTATTGCTCTGGTTTGTTGTGATGGTATGGGCTGCAGGATCCCACCACATTTAAAAACTTTTTGCCTTTGTTTTGCCCTGCACCTTTTTGCCCCATTGGGCCCCTTATTTTACACCCTGTTTTCACATGCCCCTATGTGTGTTTCTGTTCCTCAATATTCTGCTTGCTCGGAAACTGTGTTTTTCCTGCCCACTGCTTACGTGCATCAAGCCGCCACCAGCTGCGACCCGACTTTGGCCTTCGAACCATCTCCAGACTGGACAAGGGCGACATTCCACAAACTGGGCAATGGCTGAGGCTGTGGTGGCCATTATATTCAGGGACTGGGCAATGGCTGGAGGCAGTGTGCTCCGGATGTCTGAGGGTGGGCAGGAGGGTGAACAATAGGGGACAGCTCCATATAAGTATGACCTGTGTTTGCACAAGAAACAGATTCTGTTTGCAATTCAACCTAAAATGTGTCTTGCCACGTTCTTGGGGCAAAACCTGCAGCTATAAGACACACTCTGCCCAGTAGTTGTATGTGCTGCTATTGGGCCCTGACGCCGTGTATCCGGCAGCCGGGGTACTCCATGATCGGCACATTTGTGCACTTTCTCATGGACCCTCGCCCCAGGCCTTACTGATGCCGGAGTGGCGGGGGTGAAGGTTGCCCGGTGAGGATGAGCCTTTATGGGAGTGGACGCTCTTTCTTTTTGTATTAGTCACACGACTATCGCATGGATCGCACTATATATAGCGGTTTCAGTATGGATGACATGGGATGGGGGCTTGTATTACTTTTCTGTCTGTGGGGATACTGTTATGTTCTGCTATAAGATTTTGGGTCTATGGATGTCTGCCTCGATTTGGACGGGGGGGGGGTTACAGTTTTTTTCTTTTTAATCCACATGGACATTGTGTCACGTCCAGTGGTCCTGGGGGTGCCCATGCCTCGTCTGGCGTCTCAGGTGGTACCCGGCACCGCCGTGCTTGCTTTTCGCTGGCTGGGTGCCGATTGATATACCGGATCGCGGCGGTCACATGTTTGGCCAGGAGGCGGGGCGCAGAGTGATGACACGTCGCCGCCAAGTTTAATGCCAGTCTGCCCTGACATGGAGTTACTTCCCCAGCGCTTTGGTGACATTCATTCATTCATATTGCTTTAGTTATTTCTGAGAACCTCCATGTGTACTGACCCGGCTATTTATGAGAAGCACCCTTTGTGTGCTGACCCGGCTATTTATGAGAAGCACCCTTTGTGTACTGACCCGGCTATTTATGAGAAGCACCCTTTGTGTGCTGACCCGGCTATTTATGAGAAGCACCCTTTGTGTACTGACCCGGCTATTTATGAGAAGCACCCTTTTGTTACTGACTTGGCTATTTATGAGAAGCACCCTTGTTGCTGACCGGCTATTATGAGAAGCACCCTTTGTGTACTGACTCGGCTATTTATGAGAAGCACCCTTTGTGTGCTGACCCGGCTATTTATGAGAAGCACCCTTTGTGTACTGACCCGGCTATTTATGAGAAGCACCCTTTGTGTGCTGACTCGGCTATTTATGAGAAGCACCCTTTGTGTACTGACTCGGCTATTTATGAGAGGCACCCTTTGTGTACTGACTTGGCTATTTATGAGAAGCACCCTTTGTGTACTGACCCGGCTATTTATGAGAAGCACCCTTTGTGTACTGACCCGGCTATTTATGAGAAGCACCCTTTGTGTACTGACCCGGCTATTTATGAGAAGCACCCTTTGTGTCTGACCCGGCTATTTATGAGAAAGCACCTTTGTGTGCTGACCCGGCTTTATTATGAGAAGCACCCTTTGTGTACTGACTCGGCTATTTATGAGAAGCACCCTTTGTGTGCTGACTCTGCTATTTATGAGAAGCACCCTTTGTGTACTGACTCGGCTATTTATGAGAAGCACCTTTGTGTGCTGACTCGGCTATTTATGAGAAGCACCCTTTGTGTGCTGACTCTGCTATTTATGAGAAGCACCCTTTGTGTACTGACTCGGCTATTTATGAGAAGCACCCTTTTGTGTACTGACTCGGGCTATTTATGAGAAGCACCCTTTGTGTACTGACTTGGCTATTTATGAGAAGCACCCTTTGTGTGCTGACTCGGCTATTTATGAGAAGCACCCTTGTGTACTGACTCGGCTATTTATGAGAAGCACCCTTTGTGTGCTGACTCTGCTATTTATGAGAAGCACCCTTTGTGTACTGACTCGGCTATTTATGAGAAGCACCCTTTGTGTACTGACTCGGCTATTATGAGAAGCACCCTTTGTGTGCTGACCGGCTATTTATGAGAAGCACCCTTTGTGTACTGACCCGGCTATTTATGAGAAGCACCCTTTGTGTACTGACCCGGCTATTTATGAGAAGCACCCTTTGTGTGCTGACCCGGCTATTTATGAGAAGCACCCTTTGTGTACTGACCTGGCTATTTATGAGAAGCACCCTTTGTGTACTGTTTCGGCTATTTATGAGAAGCACCCTTTGTGTGCTGACTCGGCTATTTATGAGAAGCACCCTTTGTGTACTGACTCGGCTATTTATGAGAAGCACCCTTTGTGTACTGACTTGGCTATTTATGAGAAGCACCCTTTGTGTACTGACTCGGCTATTTATGAGAAGCACCCTTTGTGTACTGACTTGGCTATTTATGAGAAGCACCCTTTGTGTACTGACTCGGCTACTTATGAGAGGCACCCTTTGTGTGCTGACTCGGCTATTTATGAGAGGCACCCTTTGTGTACTGACTCGGCTATTTATGAGAAGCACCCTTTGTGTGCTGACTCGCATTTATGAGAAGCACCCTTGTGTTACTGACTCGGCTATTTTTGAGAAGCACCCTTTGTGTACTGACTCGGCTATTTATGGAGAAGCACCCTTTGTGTACTGACTCGGCTACTTATGAGAGGCACCCTTTGTGTACTGACTCGGCTATTTATGAGAAGCACCCTTTGGTGTACTGACTCTGCTATTCTTGACCATCCTGTTCTGCGAACAATTCTTTGCGTACCAGGCCCATGTTGGCAGGGACTGCCGTGTTGTTATTCTCTGGGGCCTGTTAACCCTTGCTGGCTGTTGTACCCTGCAGATAGTAAGCTTTACCGACCATTCAAGGATCGGAGGGGTTTATAGGGTTTCTGTATACAGGGACCAGCATCATAGATCTAGGGGATCCGTGACACATTGTATAGTTCAGACTGTCTATAGTGGTTTACGTGTTGATATGGACGGGATGGGAGGGGTTTAGTATAAGAGCACTCCCATAGGGTCACCCCACACTTTGGATGGGAGCGGGGGTTTAGTATAAGAGCACTCCCATAGGGTCACCCCCACACTTTGGGATGGGAGGGGAATGTGTTTCTTTATGTTAGTATGGGGGGTCACGGTTCTGTGTTGTTATACTGAGGGTGTGGGGGGGGTTGCTTCCATTCTCTTGTACGGAGGTGCCAAGGACACAACTGGATTTAGGGTTTTCTTTCCTCATGGGGGGTCGGGAAGGGGTGGGTTTTTTTCCAGGAGCTTCTCTCTTTGGAGAGGTGGGGGTGGAGGGGACGCATATATATGAGAGCTGCTTGTGATTTGCTCCAAGGGGGTTCAATGTCTCCTCAGCTCACGGTGGACGTGCAGTGTTAAGCCTAGCCTCGTTGCCAAAAAGGATCTCGGTTTCTGTGCCAATCTGACTATTCGGCCTGGCAAAACAACAACTGTTTTTAAGGAAGGGCATCAATTCTTATATAATTCTATTTTAAAATCAATGGCCCAACCGCATTTAACCCTTAAAAACATCAGTTACCTATTCAAATTGATGGAAATCAGTGCCCATAGCACAGATGGCACTGTTTCTGTGCCAAATAACCATTGGGCCAGGCTATCAACAACTGTTTTTAATAGAGGGCATCCAACTCTATATAACTACATGGTGAAATCAGTGCCCAATGGCATTTAACCTTTTAAAAACATCAGTTACTTATTCAAATTTATGACAATTGGTGTCAATGGCAGTGTTGGCGCTATTTCTGTGGCCCAAACCGACCATTGGGCAGCCTAACAAAACAGTTTTTAAATAGAAGGCATCCAATTCTATGTAGATTCATGTTTGAAATCAGTGGCCCGACAGCATTAACCCTTTAAAAACAGTTACTTATTCAAAATAATGAAATTTGTTTGCCTGGCACGGTTGTCACTGTTTCTGTGCCAAACTGACCATTGGGCCAAAATGACAAACTGTTTTTAATAGAGGGCATCCAACTTCTCTATAAATCCATGGTGAAATCAGTGGCCCAATGGCATTTAACCCTTTAAAAACTAGGATCACCGATACCACTTTTTAAGACCGAGTACGAGTACCGATTACTTTTTCAAGTACTCACCGATACGAGTACCGATAGTACTTTTATTTTATATCATGTGACGCTTTCCAATAAGAACAGACCTCATATAAAAATGCCCCCCAGCTCTCATTGATTATGCCCCCAGCTGCTTCTCATGGATATGTCCCCACGCTCCATGGATATGCCCCCAGTTCAATGGATATTGCCCCCAGCTCATGGATTATGCCCCCCAGCTCATGGATTATGCCCCCAAGCCATCATGATTTATGCCCCCAGCTCTCATGAATTATGCAATAAGAAGAAGGCTAGAGGGTTGATCCTACAACGAATTAAAATCACTTAGAGGTGCATGTTAAATGAACAATAGTAGTATTGAATCAATTTCACGCACATCAAAAACAACAAGATCGTTATCACCGTTCCATGGATGCCCGGGACCTGGGGTATGATTTCCTCCACAGCCGGTGCACTTCAGGAACAATCAGCCAAGACCAAAGTTTCTCCAGTCAAAGGATTTTATTAATAAAAATAAAGATAAGACTGCTCACGCTCAACGCGTTTCGTCAAAAGGCTTCATCAGGAGCAATATGTGCAGTCATAAGTACATGGTTAAAAAATAAAAGTGTATAGAAATCAATTCTGAACAACGAATTAAAACCCAAACAGCCCTCCCTTATTCATCACAATCACATCAGCCTCGTTCCCATGGTGTCTTCTCCCTCCACCGAAAACATGGCGCCCAGAATCCCACTTCCTCCACGGTGTCTGCCCGCCTATTTCCTTGATGACGTATTTCTCATGCGACGCCTTTAATTTAACAGCGTATCCATGTCACGGCATTTTTCTCTAGAAGACCTGACGTGTGTTTTCTCCGTAATCTTCTTGCGCTTGCACAGGTGTCCATGTTTTCATACCAGACTAGAAAGACTGAATAGTCATCTTTTATTCCATTTTAATTCTAAAATCTCCTAATTTGAATAAAATGTTATTGTATACAGTTTACAGGTCACCGGGAGCCGCAGAGGGAAGATCCTATCTTCATTAATAAATTAAGTGATTCAGTGTGTGTTTTTTTCTTTGCTCATGGATTATACCCCAGCTCTCATGGATTATGCCCCTGCCCCAGCTCATGGATTATACCCCAGCTCTCATGGATTATGCCCCTGCCCCAGCTCATGGATTATACCCCAGCTCTCATGGATTATGCCCCTGCCCCAGCTCATGGATTATACCCCAGCTCTCATGGATTATGCCCCAGCTCATGGATATTGCCCCCAGCTCATGGATATTGCCCCCAGCTCTCAGATATTCCCCCCAGCTCATGGATATGCCCCCCAGCTCAGTGTGTGTATGTGTATATATTACAGCAGGGGTGTGAGAATTATATCACCCGACGCCCGTTATATGAAGATCCGGGTGCCGGACAAGTAAATATTTTGAGATGCAGTCCGGCGGGCAAGAAGCCCGCCAGACTGCTCCCAGCACACAAGCGCCGTCAGGAAACAAAGCGCGATCATCCATAGGAGGATCGCACTTTGTACACTGATCGCAGAGAGTGGAAGGAACGCCCACTCTCACGGACGTTCCTTCCTCTCTCACTGAGCGGCGCGATGAGGGGAGGGGCCGGAGCTACGGCGCTTGCACACAAGCTTTCGATCCACACTCCCCATCCTGCACCACTTCTATACCCGCCGAGAAGCATGAATATGGAACGGGGTGTCTGGCAGGACATTTGGGGGGGGCTGCAGAGGCTACCTGATACAAAACAGACCATGTGTCCAGGTGAGCAGCTCTGCCATGTAATATGCCAAGCAGCCCTTTCGTTTATTGTGAGGAGCGGGATCTCCTGGGGTATAGTAAACAGAAAGCGGCGCTGGCACAGGGATAAAAGCGAGCAGCTCGGAGGCCGTGGAAATGCCTTACCCAAAGAGGATCTGAGTTAACCCTTGCCACTGTGCCCTTTAAATGCCCAAATCACTAGGTCAAACGAGGTTCAGTATTTTCCTGGCACACAAGGCTGGCCACGAGGCAGCGGGCAAAAAACATGTCCACATTCACTGTATAGCATGCCACAGTCACTGTATAGCATGTCCACATTCACTGTATGGCATGTCCACATTCACTGTATAGCATGTCCACATTCACTGTATGGCATGTCCACATTCACTGTATAGCATGCCACATTCACTGTATAGAATGTCCACATTCACTGTATAGCATGTCCACATTCACTGTATAGAATGTCCACATTCACTGTATAGCATGCCACATTCACTGTATAGAATGTCCACATTCACTGTATAGCATGTCCACATTCACTGTATAGCATGTCCACATTCACTGTATAGAATGTCCACATTCACTGTATGGCATGTCCACATTCACTGTATAGCATGCCACATTCACTGTATAGAATGTCCACATTCACTGTATGGCATGTCCACATTCACTGTATAGCATGCCACATTCACTGTATGGCATGTCCACATTCACTGTATAGCATGCCACATTCACTGTATAGCATGCCACATTCACTGTATAGAATGTCCACATTCACTGTATAGCATGTCCACATTCACTGTATGGCATGTCCACATTCACTGTATAGCATGCCACATTCACTGTATAGCATGCCACATTCACTGTATGGCATGTCCACAGTCACTGTATAGAATGTCCACATTCACTGTATGGCATGTCCACATTCACTGTATAGAATGTCCACATTCACTGTATAGCATGTCCACATTCACTGTATAGAATGTCCACATTCACTGTATAGCATGTCCACATTCACTGTATAGCATGTCCACATTCACTGTATAGCATGTACACATTCACTGTATAGCATGTCCACATTCACTGTATGGCATGTCCACATTCACTATATGGCATGTCCACAATCACTGTATAGAATGTCCACATTCACTGTATAGCATGTCCACATTCACTGTATAGCATGTCCACATTCACTGTATAGCATGTCCACAATCACTGTATAGAATGTCCCCATTCACTGTATAGCATGTCCACATTCACTGTATAGCATGTCCACATTCACTGTATAGAATGTCCACATTCACTGTATAGCATGTCCACATTCACTGTATGGCATGTCCACATTCACTGTATGGCATGTCCACATTCACTGTGGCATTATCTGA
>RXON01004241.1:0-19834 GCA_009667805.1 Leptobrachium leishanense | reverse complement strand
TAAAATTCTGCAGTAAAGAGTCTCTTTATTTATAGATTTTTTAGGATATTTTAAAAAAAATTCAGAATTTTCTTTTAAAAGTCCGATTTTTTTTTTTTAAAGTTTTCTTATTTTTTCTGTAACAGCCCTCTTTATTATCATTCCCTGGACCTCATATTTAAATTTCAGACATTTTCGCTCAGTAGTTTCTTTGCAAACAGCGTTTCACTTTTGACACGTTCACACAAACTGTTTTGCTAATTTATTCACTTCACTCTGAGGTCTCGGCTTTTTCCGGCGTGTGATCGGCTCCTGTTCGGGGTTTTTCCGTGGTTTTCGGCAGGTTAATCCAGATGTTTTTGCGGGTTTTCGGCGTGCATTCGCCGGGTTTTGCGGTTAGTTTTCGTCAGGTTTGCGGCAGCTTTTCCCTGCAATTCGGGGACCCCGTGGTGCTTGCTGAATACACCGCAGGGTCACCGAAATGGGATCGGCAAAAGGAACCGAATTGAAGAGAACGAAAAGTCACCGAACGTGCTGTGACTTTTCGAATCTCTTTGAATAACCCTGTGTGAGTACGGATGTTTTTGTGCTGATTATATAACACCCTGTGTGCCCACGACGTATATGTGCTATATGGACGATAATTCATGCTGCCCTGCTGGATTATACTGGGATTCCTCGTCTTCTTGCTGCACAGGTGAGAGCAGATTCTTGGGGTCATCGTGTGTTTTATAGAAACGTGAGATTATTTTATATTAATTCCTTCATATAATACAGATTATACAGATTATTATTGTTATTATGTTGCAGTGTATCAGGAGCCGCTCGTTATGAGGGATTATCGCACATGATCTCCGGCCGCGTCCACTGGGGGATTATTCCCTACGTTGTTTTTTCATCCTTTTTACCTCAATTCTCCCACAGGGGACGGATATTCATGTAACACTTTCTCTAGCGCCCCCTAAGGGCTCAACCCTGATATAACGACAACTCCAGAAACACTTGCCAGGCATCACTCAGACTCCTGGGGGGGGGGGGGATTCCCAGGGGGGAGGGATTCCCAGGGGGGGGGATTCCCGGGGGGGTTAATCTGATGCAATAGTTATGAATTAACATTAACTTTCATTAAATAGATTTATATAAAGTCATGTTAAAGCCTTTCCCTTCACTCGCGCAACAACTGACAATAAGATCAGGAAGAGAGAGGGTTAAACATAACCAGTGACATCATGTGACGTTTTTTTTTAAGAAACAAGGCTTTTTTCCCCATAGGTTTCAATGTAAAAAAGTGTTTGTGTTTTTATTAATTATTTCTTAAACCGTTTCTTTTTTTTTTTCTATCGCAGCACTATTATTCAGTTTACAATTATAAAGTGCACAGTGATGCTGCGCTAACTCACCTTCTCATTTCCCGCACTGCCAGCAAGTGCAGAGCTGATAATGCAACGCATTGTTTCATCGACAACCTAGACTGTGGCGCTGCAGTGAGGAGACACAGGGGTGCTTTGGAAGCTGCATCTCTGAATTGTTACAGCGCACAGGGTTAAGTGAGGTGTCATTGGAAAGGTCAGAGTCTGGTCTAATGATACAAACATGACCGTGTAATGCGTAAAAATAAAAACTGACAAAAAGTAGACGCAAACCGTATTTTTATATATGCTTTTACATATAAACACACATTGCCGCTGCACTCAACTCAATTGCATATATTTGTAATAAAGGAAGATAAATTAGGACATTTTTTATGTAAAAAATATGAACGAACCGGTATATATATGCGTTAACAGAACTGAAACGTAACTAGAAATGTCCAGGATAATGAAAGCGGAACGAAGCGCATGCGCACTAGAAGTGAAACGCAATTAGGATGGACTTTGAGGATGTCGTGACCCGCTCGCCAGACCCGGAAGTAGGAGGATAAACATTGGACCAATGAAACAGGAGGAGAAAGACACGGAAGCGCAAAGATCGCGCCGAGAATGGCACTGTACCAGGATATAAAAGGACCTGATTAGTACCATGCAAATAGATCCGACTGAGGAAGCTTGAAGCATATCAAGCGAAATGCGTATCGGGTATTGTAACCTGTCATCTTTTATTTTTAACGTGTACCTATTGGAGTTTTCTCCTTTTAAAATGCTTTTTTAGTTAAATAAATGCCTTTATAGCTGGATTGAAGTCCCCCCTTCTGCTTCCAAACCGTTTGAGAGAGCTTATCGGAGGCGCAAGGGGTGGACCCCCCCACTTAAGCGGGTCAAACACGCTGATACGGAGTCACCTAATCTAGGAGACTCGAAGCCATGTAAGTGCAATATCATCATTTTTATTTTCACATAAGAAATAATTGGATTTGCACCATGTTTGTGCTCTTCTTTCTTCTGAGGTGGACGATCTAAAAAGAAAGGATATTTGCCCATACGCCAGGAAACGAGAGTGTATAGGACAAGGCCCCCTGAATTGGCCCGAAAGTACCGAGCCACATCATATAAGGCTCCTTCTATGTGAGTTAAAACGATAAGAAAATGTTGTACTCTGAGCATATACATATTGCACTATGTTCTTTTTTTCTATTTATACTGTAGATATTTGATGGACAAACAAGAATTGGTGCACTACATCTATTGTTATTGAGATAAGAACAATCCCAATTCCATTCAATCAGTGTTGATACCTTGTGATTATGTGATGATTAGCATCAATTTATAGGTGCGCTGAAACCCTAAATTGTAATTACCATTGTTTTTGGTGTGTAAGGGATTCACACTTTCGACTGGTGACGCGGCACATATATTTTTTTCTTTCACAATACTTCGTTAGCGCCAATCCACTTAACCACTCCGATTTTCTATGGGGGAAAAAAGCCTAATTTAAAGTAAGTTAGGAAACCTAAAATTTAACCCAAAAATACCAAAGAATGTCAAAAAAATAAATAAGTAAAGAAACCTTTTGCTGCAGTTAAAAAAAATAAATGGTTGATGGCTGGTAGATTACTGCCAATAAAATTAATCTATTTCACATTCTGAAATAACTAATAAAAAATTTAATAACTCTTTAAAACGAAATACAAATCAACCCAAAATACGAAATAACACATAAAAGAGTAAAACGAAGTCATCCAAAAAACAAAACAAACATCGGCCGTCCGAAATTACGTATCGCCCGAAATCACGTAATTACACATAAAAACCAAAAAAAGAAGTCCAAAAAACAGAATAACCAATTAAAACGGAAAACGAAGTGATCCGAAAACGATACCTGGGGATCCGATATTTCGGATCGGACCGGAATTACGAATACCGGTAAAGCAATGAATGACCCAAAACAAAAAAAAATATAAACTGTTAAAAATGACCTGAAACGAAAAAAAAAAAATGGGCCGAAAAAAATCTGAAACGATAAATAACAAAAAAAAACGTTGTTCACATGTCTAGTTTCTGTGTTATATCGATAGGCTTAGGGTAAAGTTACTTTGTGTTACAGTTACTGTGTGTGTTATATGGTTAGGGTTACAGTTACTGTGTGTTATATGATTATGGTTAGGGTTACCGTTACTGTGTGAGTTATATGATTAGGGTTAGGGTTACCGTTACTGTGTGTGTTATATGATTAGGGTTACCGTTACTGTGTGAGTTATATGATTAGGGTTAGGGTTACAATTACAGTGTCTTTATTATGAAAATTTATTGGTTAGGTTCAGAGTTTCTGTTTGCTATATAATTAGGGATAGGGTTAGGTTTAGGGTTACTATAACAGATCTCTATACCCCGACTGCAACAAATATGTTAATACTGCTTCCATGCCAGACCCTGTGCTGTCCCCAGCAGGATTTCGTGCCTCTCTCCAGTCTTTAGACAAAGCTTAAGGTACAAGTCAGTGATGGGCAGTGAGGTCAGTGGCTGGTGAGGCACTGGCTAGTATCAGAGCCAGATATACACAGATTACGTAGGTTCAGGTGCAGTGCTCCCCAGTATTTGGCTGTTCAGTGCTCCCCAGGAACCGGCTGCTCTTAGTGCTCCCCAGATCTGGCTGCTCTCAGTGCTCCCCAGATCTGGCTGCTCTCAGTGCTTTCCTGGATGTACGTCGTCCACAAACATGACTGTCTTGCGTCAATCAAAGCATGTGGGGCCAGCCTCCCGTGGAGGTGTTTTTTGAATGGCTTGAGACCAATGGAGGTTTCCCATTGGTCCAAGCAATTCCATTGCTCTTGGTGTCTCTCTGAGGCACTGAAGAGCGTAGATTGAGGAAGTAGGCAGCGCCAGGTGTACACTGCAGACTTTTCAATGAATCTATCCCATGGCAGCTTGAGTTTACGCGATTAGCATAGCGTTTAGCTGCACAAATTGCGTAGGCTCGGGGCAGAAAAAAAAAAACGGAGCAGAGACGGATGGCGGAGGAGCATGGAGCAGGTGGGTTTGCTAACTTTATCATCAGCAGATTTTATTTTAATGGCAGTTGAGCTGAGTCCACTTAATGGCAGATGAGGCCCTGCCTCTCCTGCCGCCCCTGACGGCACGTCCCTAGTACAAGTAAAGAGTCGTGCTAGCATCCCCAGAAATAAGACAACGCTGTATATCTGGAACTTTTGAACAGCTACCAACTGTATAAAGATGCTACTCACAGCATTAGTCGAGACTGCATGAAGGGCCAAAACAGAACTGGTTTTATTGGGGACAAGCACAGATATTTATGCGGTCAAACATTTACATATACAAAACTTCCCACAGAAAATGTTGTGAGTATTTCCCATGTTCTGATGTTACTGCTCATTCACGACATTTGGGACATAATTAGACTAAGACTTGATAAAATGATAAACATTCCAAGACAGGACAGGACATTGACAATCGTGGATGGTAAACAGGATTACAGTGTAACACAGCATAAAATGGTGCAGTGTTTGCCTGACAAGGCAGATTAACAAAAATCACGCAAATGTACACAGATATTAACACATTCCAGATAGGGGGTGCTGGAAAAGGCCTGCAATCTTATCAGCAGATAGCAACAGACACACATAGGGACCTATTACAATCCCGCTCATTTGTTTTGCGCGCGCGCAAATGTGCATTTGCGCGACTGCAAAACCATTTGCGCAGAACGTCGTATTACGACGTTCGCGGAAACGATGCGCGTTAACGTCCACCACGAATGACCCTGCGCGAACGACAATTCGTGCGCGCATCCTATACTTAACATTGTGAGCGCAAATGCGTTGGTGCGCAGAAATGCAGATGGTATTACAATCTTCGTGCAACATTTTACAAACGACATTTGCGCGAATTTTCGTAACGTCTTTGAAAAGCTGGTGTTAACTGCAAATTTGATCGTTCTGGACTTAACGAAATACACCAGCACAAAAAAAAAATACAGCACAGTACAGTTACACATTCTACACATACCCAAACAATAAAATTAATAAATTGCTTTAATTTTTTTTTGCTGCAGCACATACACTCAGATTGACTTTGACAGGGGCAAACAACCTAACGTTAGAAAATGGTGGTTCTTAATTCTGATTGGCTGAATCCCGTGAAAAAAAACGAACACAGATTTCTGCGCGCAATGCACTTTGCGCACAGTTTTACGCGTCGTTTTTGCGCAGGGAAATTTTTTGACGGACGAAAAAATGCGCTCGGATCGTAATACCAAGTAAATTTTCGCGCGATCAAGTTTTTTTCGTGCGCAAAAAAAATTGCGCAGAGAATGTAATAGAGCCCATAGACAATATCATTTTTCATACAGAACACACCAGCTGGCCCAAGGATATTCCTCCACAATTACTTTTTGTTCTTTGCTATACCTCTGATTGTATTTGGGTGAGGCATTTTTTATACAAAAAAAAAATGTAATTCATCCAAATTTTTCTAAATCAGAAATAGATTTGGTTTGGACTCAGGCAACTGGGAAATCAGATTGATCTGAATTGCAGATATTTTGGCTGATTTCTGAAAGGGTCCATACTGAATTCCACATGTCTGGTGCAGAGACCCTTGAGCGCCCAGTCGCACGCTGGCAGGTGAGGCTCTGCCTCCTATGACCGGATGTTCCTGATGGATGCACAACATGTCTAATAGTGTCTAGAAGAGACCCTGGGTTTTATTTCTTAGCGGGGCAGAGGGAACGTTAGAAAAAAACAACTTTCTGTATCGACTAGAGAGAACAATATATTACCTTCTATTATTACCTTCTATAGCATTGGGACTTTTTTCACGTTCATTCTTGTTGTTGACTCTTTCTGTCAGTTGTGTCGAGTCTCAGGGTAAAGGCTTCTGTTTGTTGTTTGTTTGCAAAGGGCCCTATTACATTCTTCACGCAAAAACGCACGCTTAACGTTCGTAAAACAACGCTGGCATTACAATCCTCGCGCATTTTTTCATCCGTCAAAAAACAGCGCGTAAAACGGACGCGCAAAAACACGTCGCTCCCAGAAATCAGTGCGTGGACTGTTTTTTTCACGCGATTCAGCCAATCAGAATTAAGAACCACAATTGTCTCACGTTAAGGTTTTGCGCCTGTCAAAGTCAATCTGCGCATATATGCTGCAGCAATAAAAAAAACACGCACAACTTCTCGAATTTATTGGTTTGGGTATGAGTAGAATGTGTAACTATACTGTGCTGTGTATTTTTTTTTTATGGGCTGGTGTATTTGGGTTCGGCGCGGTTGATAGAATTTGCCATTAACACCAGCTTTTAGGAGTTGCTAAAATTATGCGCAAAGACTGTGCATTACAAACTGCGCATAGATTGTAATACCATCCGCGTACCAGCGTACAAACGCATTTGCGCTCACAATGTTAAGTATAGGAAGCGCAAAGTACAGTAAGCTCACGCAGCTTTCGCGCAGGTTCACTCGCGGTAGGCGTATACGCGCGTTTGTTGCGCTGAGATTGTAATACGACGTTCAGCGCAAAGGGTTTTACCCCTTGCGTTAATGCGTTTTTGCGCCGGTGCAAATGTATGCGCGAAGATTGTAATAGGGCCCAAAGTATTTTCCCAGGAAGGATACATTGAGATTTTTCTGGTTTTCAGTATGTCCTGGGTTCAAGAACATTGAATCGTTACAGAAATACAAAGTAATAAAATACAAGACATTAAAAACAAAACACAAATATACAGATTAACCCAGAAAATAAATATGTAGGAAATATAGTGACAGTGTTACATGGTTTTTTTTAGTATAAGAATTTTATTCAATTTTACATGAATACAAAAAAGGTGCATAATAAAAATAACAACGATATATCAACTGATACATTGGGAATAAACACATCAGATTAAATAAGTGTCAAAGTCGATAACATTAAAAGTAGTTAAGCAACCTGGCGACCCAAAAAGGCTGCAACAATGAGGTATAGGGGGAAAAAAAAGGGGGGGGGAGGGACCAAAAGGGGAAAGTCTACCGGGGAGTCCACAGGAAAATTACCAAAACACACCAAATTTAGAACTACCATACAAGTCAGGTCTAGATCATATCAAGTACCTATATACACATTCCATATAAACCAGTGATCTCGGACCGATGGCTGAATCCCAGCTACCGAAGCAGCAAGAGCGTCTAATGCCCGAACTTCACTCACTCTACTTTTAAGCCCCGCTATAGTCGAGACGGAGATCGCCAGTGAGATGCTATAAGTGTATAAGCAGAAGTGAGAATGTGTGCTAGTAGCTTACTTTGAGTTATCGACATCTCCTTCGGGAACACTTGAAGTAAGAGAATAGTCGGGTCTAGGGATACAACATTACCTACGAACTTATTTGCAAAGGTTACCACATCTTGCCAAAATAGCAGTAAAGGAGGGCAGTGCCACCACATATGTATAAAAGAGCCTCGTGCTGCCGAGCAACGCCAGCAGACGGGAGATCTCGCAGAGGAAAAATTACTAAGTCTGTCCGGAGTCAAGTACCAGCGGTATAATAATTTTTTCCAAAGCACACGCAGAAGAGAAAATAGCTCAGTCAGTAAAAACATTTTTTAGATACATAAACGAGAAAAGAAAAGTAAAACAAGGATTAGTTAGATTAAAAACAAAGGAAGAGGATAAAAGTCTCGCTGACTGCCTCAATGAATTTTTTTTGTTCAGTCTATGCAGAAGAAAAGGAAGGAAAGGGACCTCAGTTAGGAGGAAACACTAAAGAGACATTTACATATGAGTTTACAGAGGAGCAGGTTCTACAGCAGCTGTCTAAAGTAAAGGCAAATAAGTCAATGGGGCCTGATGGGATCCACCCTAAATTATTAAAAGAGCTCAGTGGTGTAATAGCAAAACCGTTAACGGGAGTCGTCCCAGAAGACTGGAAATTAGCAAATGTTGTGCCAGTTTACAAGAAGGGTAGTAGGGAGGAATCTGGGAACTATAGGCCAGTTAGTCTTACGTCAGTAGTGGGGAAATTAATGGAAACCATGTTAAAGGAAAGGATTGTTGAACATCTAAAAACACATAGATTACAGGATCAGAAACAACATGGGTTTACCTCAGGGAGATCATGCCAAACTAATCTTATTGATTTTTTTGATTGGGTAACAAAAATAATAGACACAGGTGGTGCAGTAGACATTGCTTATTTAGATTTCAGTAAGGCTTTTGATACTGTTCCGCATAGAAGCTTATCAATAAATTGCAATCTTTGAGCTTGGATTCCAATATTATTGAATGGATTAGGCAGTGGCTGAGTGACAGACAACAGAGGGTTGTGGTAAATGGAGTTTATTCGGCTCAAGGTCTTGTTACCAGTGGGGTACCTCAGGGGTCAGTACTTGGACCCATTCTCTTTAATATTTTTATTAGTGATATTGCAGAAGGTATTAATGGAAAAGTATATCTTTTTGCTGATGACACAAAGATTTGCAACAGGGTTGACGTTTCTGGAGGGATCAGCCAAATGACAAATGATTTAGGTAAACTAAAAAAATGGTCGGAGCTGTGGCAATTGAGTTTTAATGTGGATAAGTGCAAGATAATGCACCTGGGACGTAAAAACCCAAGGGCTTAATATAGAATATTTGATACATCTGAGGGTTGGGATTTAGGGGTCATTATTTCAGAGGATCTAAGGGTAAGTAGTCAATGTAATAGAGCAGCAGGAAATGCTGGCAGAATGCTTGGTTGTGTAGGGAGAGGTATTAGCAGTAGGAAAAGGGAAGTGCTCATGCCACTGTACAGAGCACTGGTGAGACCTCACTTGGAGTACTGTGTGCAGTACTGGAGACCGTATCTCCAGAAGGATATAGACATCTTAGAGAGAGTTCAGAGAAGGGCTACTAAAATGGTGTACGGCTTGAAGGAGAAAAGTTACCAGGAAAGGCTTAATGATCTTAACATGTACAGCTTGGAAAAAAGACGAGACAGAGGAGATATGATAGAAACATTTAAATACGTAAAGGGAATCCACAAGGTAGAGGAAGGGAGTATATTTAAAAGGAAACAAAGTAGCAGAACAAGAGGACATAGTCTTAGATTAGAGGGGCAAAGGTTTAAAAGTAACATCAGAGAGGGGGCGGAGCTGACTGTCGGCGGAGATGGTCGCACTTTGCTGAGCTCCTGATGACTTGCAGTGTTACCTGCTGCTTATCGCGACCTACCATCGGCTACAGTGACTGGTGTGGAGGGGAATACGTTGGGTGACCTGCTGCCCTGCAACCGGACGTTAACGCGGCCCTTTAACTCACTTTGGGGCACTTTCCAGACACAGGCCTGAGATTGCGGCCTACCTCGGGTGGCCATTTCTGGATCCTTTCCTGCGGCAGGATGATGATCCGGCCTCCCTTTGGGAGCAGCGGGGCCGAGATGGTGGACTTAGATGGATGGCTGTCTGAGGAAGAGGATCAGCCGATTACACGGGGAGATGTACGGCGCCTCGTGATTGCATTGCGGGCATGCCAGGAGACGGCCGCTCCATTCGGTGCTGTGCCGGTGGATCCCCTGCCCGGCTCGGTCGCTGGCTCGGATGAGTTGGGCGAGGAGAGGTGGAGTACTGGAGGTGGTGTCCTTGGTCGTGATCTCCTGAGGGCTGACAGTGATGACCTGCTTGAAGTACCCAGGCCAGCCTCTTCTCTGCAAGCGATCCCTTTGTCACAGAAGATCTACTTACCCGCTGTCTGTCGGCCCCTAGCTGAGAATTTACGAATGGATTGCAGATTCCTGGTTGTTCCTGCAGACTTCGGGACGGTGGTGGATCCCCTTTGTGCGCTGCTGTCATCGGCCTGGCTGTTTCCTGGGGTGCGGCGGAGATTGGATCTGGGCTGTGGTGCGGTGCCTGGAACTGGAGATGCGGTTGGGAAGCTTTCTAGATGGCAGACCCTTCTTCCTCGGTCTGTCCTCGTGGGGACTATCTGTGCGACATATTGACTCTGGCTGAGATGGCTGGCCCCGCTGCTGTATAACCGGCTGAGGGGGCTCCCGCAGATCGGATGTCCCTCGCTGACTGTTTTGACGACCCCACTACGGAATTGGCATTCCTTCTACCCATGTTGAGATGACCCCTGCCTTCCCTATTTTACCTTGCCGGCTTTACCTGAGCAGTGATTCCCCCTCCCATTTAAAGAGATATGCAGTGTTGTGGTGTTTGTCCCCTTTTCTCTTTATGTCCGGGCGATACCTTTTGTCGAGGACCTTCCCTTGAGGTCTCTGGGGCCTTTGTTTTCTGTACTCCTGTAGGGACGTCGGGACTCCCTTCCCCCCATTACCCCCCTTTTTTTTTTTGGCGTGCGGGATACTGGGTTGCCTTGGGTGAGCCACCAGCGCGGCAACCATGGCTCTGGCCGTGCTTTTGGCCCCAGGTCTCCTGGCCTTGGGACCCCTTCAATGGCCCCCGACTTTCCTTCGGGTTGTCGGGGTGAGCCGGGAATATCCCCCCTTACTTGGGCAGTCCCCCACCCATCCCTCACCCCTTTTCCCTGCCCATTTTTTTTTTCCTGACGTCCACTGGCAGTCCTTCCCTACCTCTTTTTGTGCACCACCCGGACAGCCCCCTCACCCGCACCTTTTTTGAGATTTTACCTCGCAGCAGACTTTTGAGACACCTTTGATGACTTACCCGTCACCCCCTTCCCCCTTTTTTGTTTTATCTGAGATACTCCTCGCAGCAGACTCTTGTTGTATTTTCCGTTTGAGACTCTATTGATGACTTACTGTGGCCTTGCGTGACCACCTACTGCTGAATATATTTTCTGTTTACATGTGTAAATTCTAAAATAAAGAATTATAAAAAATAAAAGTAACATCAGGAAGCATTATTTTACTGAGCGGGTGGTGGATACATGGAACAGTCTTCCAGTAGAAGTAGTAGAGGCCAAAACAGTAATTGAATTTAAGCAGGCATGGGATAGGCATAAGCAGGGGTCAAGTCCTGGGAAAAAAAGTGAGGGAACTCACCCACGAATTCCACAACCCCCATTACCTGAAGAAAATACATATATCATGAGTATAGCAGCGCGTGCCGGTGATACCATTTTTATTGGGTTAACTTTACATTTAAAAGACAAGCTTTCAAGAGTGTAAACTGGAAACTATACTGATCAGTGAAAGGTATCACTACGTACAGGTATACTCGCGATTTTGGCAACTGGACTAACGCATTTTATATATAATCTATATATATATATCCAGGCACAGACCCCCCAGAATTATATACACAGCACTGGTTATATGGATATATTTTCCCAGTTCACATGGATAGAATTGCCCCAGCTCTCATGGATAATGCCCCCAGCTCTCATGGATAATGCCCCAGCTCTCATGGATAATGCCCCAGGTCTCATGGATATTGCCCCCAGGTCTCATGGATAATGCCCCCAGGTATCATGGATATATGCTCCCAGGTCTCATGGATATTGCCCCCAGGTCTCATGGATAATGCCCCCAGGTCTCATGGATAATGCCCCCAAGGTCTCATGGATAATGCCCCCAAGGTCTCATGGATAATGCCCCCAAGGTCTCATGGATAATGCCCCCGGTCTCATGGATAATGCCCCCAGGTCTCATGGATAATGCCCCCAGGTCTCATGGATATTGCCCCCAGGTCTCATGGATACTGCCCCAGCTCATGGATATTGCTCCCAGCTCATGGATTTGCCCCCCAGCTCATGGATTTGCCCCCCAGCTCATGGATATGCCCCCCAGCTCATGGAAATGCCCCCCAGCTCATGGAAATGCCCCAGCTCATGGATATGACCCCAGCTCATGGAAATGACCCCCAGCTCATGGAAATGCCCCCCAGCTCATGGAAATGCCCCCCAGCTCATGGATATGCCCCCAGCTCATAGATATGCCCCCCAGCTCATGGATTTGCCCCCCAGCTCATAGATATGCCCCCCAGCTCATGGATATGCCCCCCAGCTCATGAATATGCCCCCCAGCTCATGAAAATGCCCCAGCTCATGGATATGCCCCCCAGCTCATGGATATGCCCCCAGCTCATGGAAATGCCCCAGCTCATGGATATGCCCCCCAGCTGATGGATTTGCCCCCCAGCTCATGGAAATGTCCCCCAGCTCATGGATATGCCCCCCAGCTCATGGATTTGCCCCCCAGCTCATGGATATGCCCCCAGCTCATGGAAATGCCCCAGCTCATGGATATGACCCCAGCTCATGGAAATGACCCCCAGCTCATGGAAATGCCCCCAGCTCATGGAAATGCCCCCCAGCTCATAGATATGCCCCCCAGCTCATAGATATGCCCCCCAGCTCATGGATTTGCCCCCCAGCTCATGGATATGCCCCCCAGCTCATGGATATGCCCCCAGCTCATGAATATGCCCCCAGCTCATGAAAATGCCCCAGCTCATGGATATGCCCCCCAGCTCATGGATATGCCCCCAGCTCATGGAAATGCCCCAGCTCATGGATATGCCCCCCAGCTGATGGATTTGCCCCCCAGCTCATGGAAATGTCCCCCAGCTCATGGATATGCCCCCCAGCTCATGGATATGCCCCCCAGCTGATGGATTTGCCCCCCAGCTCATGGAAATGTCCCCCAGCTCATGGATACTGCCCCCCAGCTCAGCTCATGGATAGTGCCCCCAGCTCACCTCTCTGCGGCGTCTGCGCCCGGCGGCCGCGTGCTTCCTGTTAGAACGGCCGCAGACAGGAAGTGGAGCCGCTCGCCTGGGATGAAACAGCCAGGCGAGCGGCTCCACTTCCTGTCTGCGGCCGTTCTAAAAGGAAGCACGCGGCCGCCGGCTAAGTACGGCGGCCGCCTGCTCCAGCCTTTCGGGCTCGGGCCACAGCGGGAACGCTGCGTTCCCGCAGCGTTCCCGCTGTGGGAGAAGTGCGGGAACGCCGTTCCCGCGCGTTCCCGCTCGACTCGAGCCCTGGGCATAAGGCTATCCTAAACAAAAGATAAATCCAGGTAAAGTATCCATGTAATTGGGCAGACTCGATGGGCCGAAAGGTTCTTATCTGCCGACATTTTTCTATGTTTTTATGTTTCCTCGCTTCATGTAGAGACGCACACCTGAACTTTCCTCCATCTCTTGTAAAGGACTCAGCCCATCGCTCTTGAGATATAGAGATATTTAAGTCCCTTTCCCAAGTTATTTATTTATTTATTTATTTATAAAGGATTTTACCAGGAAGGATACATTGAGATTTCTCTCGTTATCAAGTATGTCCTGGGTTCAAGAACATTGAAGTGTTACAGAAATACAAAGTAATGAAATGCAAGATATTAAAAAAAAAAACAACAACAAAAATATACAGATTAACAGAAAAATATGTAGGAAATATAGTCACTATGTTACATGTTTACAGGTGCATTCTGTATATAGTCACTGTGTTACATGTTTACAGGCGCGTTCTGTATATAGTCACTGTGTTACATGTTTACAGGCGCATTCTGTATATAGTCACTATGTTACATGTTTACAGGTGCATTCTGTATATAGTCACTGTGTTACATGTTTACAGGCGCATTCTGTATATAGTCACTATGTTACATGTTTACAGGTGCATTCTGTATATAGTCACTATGTTACATGTTTACAGGTGCATTCTGTATATAGTCACTGTGTTACATGTTTACAGGCGCATTCTGTATATAGTCACTATGTTACATGTTTACAGGTGCATTCTGTATATAGTCACTGTGTTACATGTTTACAGGCGCATTCTGTATATAGTCACTGTGTTACATGTTTACAGGTGCATTCTGTATATAGTCACTATGTTACATGTTTACAGGTGCATTCTGTATATAGTCACTGTGTTACATGTTTACAGGCGCATTCTGTATATAGTCACTGTGTTACATGTTTACAGGTGCATTCTGTATATAGTCGCTATGTTACATGTTTACAGGTGCATTCTGTATATAGTCACTATGTTACATGTTTACAGGCGCATTCTGTATATAGTCACTATGTTACATGTTTACAGGTGCATTCTGTATTGAGGTATGTTAGTAAGGAGCTTTTGGGTGACTTAAGACTGGGGGAAGGTTTGATGGTGTCTGGGAGGTTATTCCATAATTGTGGTGCTCTGTAGGAAAATGAGGACCGAGCCACTGTCTTTTTGTATTGTGGTTTTGCAAGTAAGGTTCTGGTCCTGGATCGGAGGTTATAGGATGAGGGAGCTGCTGGGGGAAGCAGTCTATTCAGGTAGGGTGGCAGCTTCCCAGAGATGCTCTTAAACACCAGGCTGGAAAGGTGAAGGGTGCGTCTGGATTCCAGCGATGGCCAGTTTAGTTCTTTTAACATGTCACAATGGTGGGTCATGTAGTTACATTGTAGCGCAAAGCGGCAGAATGAGTTATACAATGTAGTAAGTTTATGAAGGTGTGTTTGCGGGGCGGCTGCATACACTACATCTCCGTAATCAATAGCCAGCATAAGCATTTGCTGTACAATCTGCTTTCTTACCGCGGGGCTCAGGCAGGATTTGTTTCTGTACAGGGCACCTAGTTTGGGGTAAAGTTTAGATGAGAGTTTTTCGATGTGGGGGCCAAAGGATAGATTAGGGTCCAACCACATACCTAGATATTTAGTTGCCTGAAAGTTATATTTCTGTAAAAGGGATGGGGCTGACAGCAATTTATATAGATGGGGGCGAATATGCGTCGGAAGCCATACCACATCTGACATTCGAAAACGGAGAGAATAATGGATACATGGTCAGAGTCCACTGCGGAGTGTTAGAAGGCGGGAGGGCTGAGCCCATCAGAGCCACGAGAGCCGCTTTATGGTAGAGAGAAATATTTGGGAGGCCTAGACCCCCTTGAATGACCTGAGGTAGAGAGGACCTGAAAACTGACCCGGGGTTTCCTGTTTTTCCATATAAACCGGTTAACGTTCGCCTGCAGAGCTTTAAAAAAGGAAGGTTGTGGGGAGAGTGCTAGTGTTCTGAATCCATAAAGAATTTTTGGGAGAATGGTCATTTTAGCAACTGCGATCCTACCTAGCCATGAGAACTCTAGTCGTGTCCATTTCGAACACAGCTCACGTGTCGTCGACCGCATTGAACTATAATTCAATCGGTACAGATTGGGGTGCGAGAAGGAGATTTTAATCCCTCAGTAGGTTAAATAGACCGCTCGCCAGTCATAACGATAGGTAGTTTTCAGATAAAGGAGGTCTTTTAATGGGAGGTGGACACGTAAGGCTTGCGTTTTGGATATATTTATTTTATAAGATATTCTACCGTATAAAGATAGAGAGCGATGGAGATGTGGCAGGGACGTCATAGGGTCATTAACCCTTTCACTGCTGAGGATGTGTGGGGAACGTCCTCATTGACTCCTAAGGAAAGATAGGGTTCGTTTGAACCCCGATATCTCCCGACTGTTTTCAGCTAGCAGGGTCATATTTGGTATCAATAGAAAGGCCAGAGCATGGCCTTTCCAATGATACCAAACATGACCATGTTTAAAGTAAATAAAAAAAAATAACAATAATAATACAAAAAAGAAAAATGTGTTTTTTTTAAGACGTGAAATGGCTCAGCAGTGAAGGGGTTAAGAGTGAGGAGAACATCATCAGCAAACAGGCTGATCTTACTCTCCATTGGGCCGGTATTCACTCCTACAATCTGAGTGTCCGCACGTATAACTCGCGCCAATGGTTCTAACGCCAAAGCGTACAGGAGAGGAGAAAGCGGGAAGCTGTGTGTCCCATTTTTAATAGCAACAGTATCCGACAAAAATCCCACATTTAACGCTTGCGCAGAGGGGGAGGAGTACAAGGTAAAAATTGCCATTATAAAAGGCAATGGAAAATTTAATTTTAGGAGGACATGGCGTAGGAACATCCAATTTAACCTATCAAAGGCTTTTTCCGCGTCCAAGGAGAGCAGAAAGCAGAATTCAGAGTCACGGTTAACACCGTCCATTACATTGAGAAGTCGAACAGTGTTATCAGTGCCTTGTCGACCCTGAATAAAGCCCACCTGGTCGTCTGCCACTATCTCAGGAAGAAGCGGCGCTAATCGATTGGCTAAGATTTTGGTATAAATTTTAATGTCGACATTTAATGTAGATATGGGGCGGAAATTGGAACAGTTGGTAGGGTCTATTCCCTGTTTCGGCAGAGTAATTATTGTGGCTCTGAGGAGCTCCGGGGGGCACACTCGCCGCTTCAAACAGGGAGTTGAATAATGACAACATATGTGGGGACAATTGTTGCACAAATGTAGTATAATATTTAGAAGAAAATCCGTCGGGGCAGGAGATTTGCGGGGGGGGGGGGGGGGGGGGCGGAGGTAGAGCCTCTGATAGTTCCTTGACAGAGATTGGTCTGATCAGGGTGTCATGGCATATTGGAGAGAGTTGAGGGAGGTCTACAGATGTCAGGTAAGAAATACCGGATAGGGAGGGCTGGTGTGTATTTTCATCTAGGTGAAGATTATACAATTGAGCGTAATATCCAGCAAACCGATTGGCAATTTGTTGTGGCTGCGTTACATAGTATTTTCCTCGATTTCCTCGATTTTCCCTCTTACAGCATGTCATGAAACCCGCACAGGAGCACGTTAGGGTTACTTTCTGGGTTATTGTTAGTATAAGAGTTAGGGTTAGTATTAACTATGGGTTTAGTACTAGTAGCAGGGCCTTTAATTAGAAGCAGGATCTGTAGCAGGGTCTTTAGTAGTAGCAGGGTCTGTTGCAGGGCCTTTTAGTAGACGGAGGATCTGTAGCAGGGTCTTGTAGCAGAAGCAGGATCTGTAGCAGGGTCTAGTAGTAGAAGCAGGATCTGTAGCAGGGTCTTGTAGTAGTAGCAGGATCTGTAGCAGGGTCTTTTAGTAGAAGCAGGATCTGTAGCAGGGCCTTTTAGTAGAAGCAGGATTTGTAGCAGGGTCTTGTAGTAGAAGCAGGATCTGTAGCAGGGTCTTGTAGCAGAAGCAGGATCTGTAGCAGGGTCTTGTAGTAGAAGCAGGATCTGTAGCAGGGTCTTTTAGTAGAAGCAGGATCTGTAGCAGGGTCTTGTAGCAGAAGCAGGATCTGTAGCAGGGTCTTGTAGTAGAAGCAGGATCTGTAGCAGGGCCTTTTAGTAGAAGCAGGATCTGTAGCAGGGTCTTGTAATAGAAGCAGGATCTGTAGCAGGGTCTTTTAGTAGAAGCAGGATCTGTTGCAGGGTCTTTTAGTAGAAGCAGGATCTGTAGCAGGGTCTTTTAGTAGAAGCAGGATCTGTTGCAGGGTCTTTTAGTAGAAGCAGGATCTGTAGCAGGGTCTTTTAGTAGAAGCAGGATCTGTTGCAGGGTCTTGAAGCAGGATCTGTAGCAGGGTCTTGTAGTAGAAGCAGGATCTGTAGCAGGGTCTTGTAGTAGAAGCAGGATCTGTAGCAGGGCCTTTTAGTAGAAGCAGGATTTCTAGCAGGGCCTTTTAGCAGAAGCAGGATCTGTAGCAGGGTCTTTTAGTAGAAGCAGGATCTGTTGCAGGGCCTTTTAGTAGAAGCAGGATCTGTAGCAGGGCCTTTAGTAGAAGCAGGATCTGTAGCAGGGTCTTGTAGTAGAAGCAGGATCTGTAGCAGGGCCTTTAGTAGAAGCAGGATCTGTAGCAGGGTCTTGTAGTAGAAGCAGGATCTGTAGCAGGGCCTTTTAGTAGAAGCAGGATTTCTAGCAGGGCCTTTTAGCAGAAGCAGGATCTGTAGCAGGGTCTTTTAGTAGAAGCAGGATCTGTTGCAGGGCCTTTTAGTAGAAGCAGGATCTGTAGCAGGGTCTAGTAGTAGAAGCAGGATCTGTTGCAGGGCCTTTTAGTAGAAGCAGGATCTCTAGCAGGGCCTTTTAGTAGACGGAGGATCTGTAGCAGGGTCTTGTAGTAGTATCAGGATCTGTAGCAGGGTCTTTAAGTAGAAGCAGGATCTGTAGCAGGGTCTCGTAGCAGAAGCAGGATCTGTAGCAGGGTCTAGTAGTAGAAACAGGATCTGTAGCAGGGTCTTGTAGTAGAAGCAGAATCTGTAGCAGAAGCAGGATCTGTAGCAGGGTCTTTTAGTAGAAGCAGCATCTGTAGCAGGGTCTTGTAGTAGAAGCAGGACCTGTAGCAGGGTCTTGTAGTAGAAGCAGGATCTGTTGCAGGGTCTTGTAGTAGAAGCAGGATCTGTAGCAGGGTCTTTTGGTAGAAGCAGGATCTGTAGCAGGGTCTTTTGGTAGAAGCAGGATCTGTTGCAGGGTCTTGTAGTAGAAGCAGAATCTGTAGCAGGGTCTTGTAGTAGAAGCAGAATCTGTTGCAGGGCCTTTTAGTAGAAGCAGGATCTGTAGCAGGGTCTTTTGGTAGAAGCAGGATCTGTAGCAGGGTCCTGAAGCAGGATCAGTAGCAGGGTCTTGTAGTAGTAGCAGGATCTGTAGCAGGGTCTTGTAGTAGAAGCAGGATCTGTAGCAGGGTCTTGTAGCAGAAGCAGGATCTGTAGCAGGGTCTTTTAGTAGAAGCAGGATCTGTAGCAGGGTCTTTTAGTAGAAGCAGGATCTGTAGCAGGGTCTTGTAGGCAATGGCAGAAGCAGAGATCTGTTAGCAGGGTCTTGGTAATAGAAGCAGGATCTGTAGCAGGGTGCTTGTAAGAAGCAGGATTTGTAGCAGGTGTAGCTTGTAGTAGAAACAGGATCTGTAGCAGGGTCTTGTAGTAGTAGAGCAGGATCTGTAGGCAGGGTTCCTTGTAGTAGAAGCAGGATCTGTAGGGCAGGGTCTAGTAGTAGAAGCAGGATCTGTAGCGGGGCTTTTAGTAGAAGCAAGGATCTGTAGCAGGGCTTGTAGTAGTATGGCCAGGATCCTGTAGCAGGGTCTTGTAGCAGAAGCAGGATCTGTAGCAGGGTCTAGTAGTAGAAGCAGGATCTGTTGCAATCGGGCCTTTTAGTAGAAGGGCAGGATTCTCTATACGCAGGTGGCTTTTTAGTAGAAGACTGAGGGATCTGTAGGCAGGGTGCTTGTAGTAGTATTGTAGGATCTGTAGCAGGGTCTTGTAGCAAAGGCAGCGATGCTTGTAGCAGGGTCTTGTAGTCAGAAAGAAAGGGCAGGATCTGTAGCATGGTCTTGTAGTTAGAAGGCAGGTCCTGTAGGCATGGGTCTTGTAGTAGAAGCAGGATCTGTATGGCAGAAGGTCCTTGTAGTAGTAGCAGGATGCTGTAGGCAGGGTCTTTTAGTAGAAGCAGATGAGAGGATCTGTAGCAGGGTCTTTTAGTAAGCTAGGATGGCTGTGTAGGCAGGGTCTTTTAGTAGAAAGCATGGATCTTGTAGCGAGGGTTTGTAGTAAGTATCCAGGGATGCTGTAGCAGGGTCTTTTAGTAGAAGCAGGGGCATCTGTTAGCGCTGAGCGGTCTTGAAGGGCAGTGATTTGATAGCAAGACAGGTCTTGTAGTAAGAAACAGGATCTGTAGCAGGGTCTTGTAGTAGAGACGCCAGGATCTTGTAGGCAAAGGTGTGTTGTAGGTAGAA
>RXON01004240.1:0-17855 GCA_009667805.1 Leptobrachium leishanense | reverse complement strand
GCAACTCCCTTCGTCTGCATATCTGTGAGGAATTTCTGCATTTCTGCCTGCATTTCGGTCACCTTCATCAATACTCGGCACAGTTCCGCGTGCGCTTGTTGCAATTCAGCTTGAACTTCCTGTACTTTCTTGACGGTTTGGACAATTCACCACGTTCAGGGAGGTTCGATTCTTTGGCAGCCCTCTCTGTAGATTTAAAAACGACTAGGTGTTCTTGTTCGTCCTCGTCAGATCCATAAGTATCTAGAGAGTCGCTTTCAGGCTGCAGACCGTCGTTATGTCTCACAGTTTGTGCATAAGCCCTTTCCCCCCGCCTGAAGGATTTCTCTTCCAGTAAAGCCTCTTCCTCTCGTACAACTCGGATCAGTTCCAGGTACTTCAGCTCTTGGTTACCTGCTCTGCTCCTCAGCTGCATCATTATTGGATCTAGAGGTTGAGAGCCCCTCAGGATCTGTTTTATTCGGATCTTATCTACTTCGGCCGGTTCGGCCCCTTTCTTCAGGAGTATCTGGTGTAGAATCTTATCTAGGCGCCTCATGTACTCGGTCATCCTTTCACCTCTTCTCTGATAGGTGTGTTCGTACTGATATACCAGTTCGGCCGCCTTTTCGGTTCGCCCAAAAACTTCTTCAAGAACGTTTAAGTAATCTAAAGCAGTACAATCTTTTCTACTCAGTTTCAGGTTTCTCACCGCTTCTGACGCAGGTCCCTTTAAGCTCTCGGTGATACTTTGCTTTTTCTGGGCCTCAGGGACATCCCACTCATCCAGAGCCTGCATCGCCTGTTCCACCCATTCTTCTAAGGTTTCTTCTCCCGCCGGAGTTGGTACGTTTCCTGTAAAATTTCTTAACCGTCGATAACCGAAGTTAGTGTGAGGAGGGCTTGTTTTCTGACATTTAGCCAGTAGATCCTCAATAGCCACGATAAATTCAGGCCCGATCATGGCCAACGGACTAGGCGCGGGATCACTTGCAGATTCGCCACGTGGCGCACTTGGCTGAATTAGTTGGACTTCCACCTCATCGACCAGTTTCACGCTCGCGCCCTGAAAACATGATGGAACGCCCTTTCTCCACTCGAGAAGAACATACGTGTGAGAGGTATCTGGTTTTTTTTAATGTCCAGTATTAACCCCCGATGATCTGGTGCTAGCGTGGCCACGGCCTGGCGAATCTGATCTTCAGCCCAAGTGTCTGCGGGAATATCCATGACTATACAACATTCTAACTGACTACTGTGCTCCCCACACCATTCGGCAACAGTGTCTGGATCCATATTTAACCCTTTAGATGCGGTTTTTCCAGAGACTGGATCCCGGACGAGCCCCCACGTGTGGCGCTCACTCCCGGAGGAGCCGCTGAAAATGAACCACGGGTCAGTCTCCCCGCACTAGGGAATAAATATACTCCAACACCGCTGTGGGTTTTTATAACTTAAATAGTTTACTAAAATATTAAGCAGACGTTGAGACACGGTATTCACAGGTATTATTACAGTTAGGGATGCACCGATACCACTTTTTTAAGACCGAGTACGAGTACCGATACTTTTGTTCAAGTACTCACCGATACCAATTACCGATACTTTTTCTTTGTTCCACCTCTGGATATTTTTGCAGGGCAAAGTTTGCAGTCTGCCATGTGTACATTGCTCTCATTAATTTTAAAATAATTCCACACCACTGACATTCTGCTGATGTCCCTGAAAGGCTCCAACATATAAAATACACTCCACCTTGGTTAAAAAACCCCCCCAAAAAAATAGAAAATTATGATTATCCATCCTAATAATAAATACTCCTCTATTAACCCTTTAAGGGCAGAGGCAATTTTACAAATATGGGTGTATCACAGAATCCACTGCAATAAAACTCAGAAATGTGCGGGGTGTGTGTGTGAAAAAAATAATAATATATATATACATATTTCTTTGCATTTATCGCAGTCTTCAGGGACCTGCAGCCTATACACAAAAGGAGTGCAATCATGTAAAGTATCCTAACAGCAAAGCAAGGAGAGGGTAGAATATTGGGGTGGACAATTCTGGGGTATACAATAGTCAAGACGGATGTTGTTTATTTCAATAGTACAGTAATCAATAATTCGGGTTTTATTTAAAAAATAAATAAATAATAGCAATAAAAGCCCTTGTTTAAAGCAGCAGATGTGCTGTGATTGATTAGAGGGGGGTCTGGAATGTGTTACTGGTGGTGCAGTAATAGGAGCAGCAGACGGCAGAGAGCTCAGCGCTGATCACTGATATGGGAAGGTGCCTGCAAGCCCCCCCCCCCGCGGCACAGCGTTCTTGTTGATCTCACAGCTGCTCGGTGTCTCATTGTTTTCACTTTGTGCCGGGGAGCCGCCGCTGCAGCAGCACGAGCAGGGCACACAGTGTGACACCCTCACTCACATGGCTCCTTTTCCCTCGCCAGGAGATGTGACTCGTGCTATCCTGGGGAGGGAAAGGAAGGAGCCAGTGCTGCGGCCACGTGCAGCCACAGTCACTGGCAGGCAGGGGGAAAACATACATTTAAAAAATGCCATAGAGGGGGACTAGGAAAAGGCCCTTGGAGTTCCCCCCCCCCCCACACACGTTTCTTCCTTTCTGCCACTACAAGGCGCGTAAAGGGACAGTGGCGCCCGTTCCCTCCCTCTGCATGTCTTTTTTGTATAATAGGAATATCTGTTACTTGTAATCTCTGGGTAACGTGTTTTTTTTTGGGGGGGGGGACGGAAAAAAAAATGACTTAAGACACGGTTTTTGTTTTTTTTTGTTTAGAGAATCTGTTTCTTATTGTACAAAAGGTCTTGTAACCTTTATGTAATAAAAAAATATAAAAATGCCGGTTACCTGTTAACAGTCTCCTTTTCTCCCTCGTCTTCGACGTCACAGCCTGAGCCTAGTCATTCATCCATTCACGGCTCTTCTACTGCTGATTGGCCGAATGGATGATTGACAGGCTAAGTCACCAGTCAGACATGAGCAGAAGGGGCTGAGTCGATACGAGCGAGACGCTGGAGAGACTTGGCGGCCATGTTTTGATGGATGTCTGTGTCCCCGGCGCTTGCGTCTCCCCGGCGGGTACTTGGCGGCGGACTTAGCGGGCATGTTTAATCGAATCGCGATGGATGTGTCCTGTCTCCCCTGCATCCCCGGCGGTTGCGTCTCCCCGGCGGATCGCGATGGATGTCTACTGTGTCCCCGGCGGTTGCGTCTCCCCGGCGGCGGCAAAAGTACTCGGGATAGGCATCGGGGGCATTTGGGCGAGTACAAGTACTCACCCAAATACTCGGAATCGGCACCGATATCGATACTAGTATCGGTATCGGTGCATCCCTAATTACAGTACTTTCGTATCGCGGTAAAAACACGTAGCGGGAAAGAAAACGAAACACGAGGCTTCATATTTCGGAAAAAAACAATATATTCGCAACCGAACAGAAAAGAATGCAGTTGCACGAAATTCCGGAAAAGGGACACGTAGCGGAACCAAGAATACAATCTCTTCGTATTTCGATAAACGCGCAGCGGAAAAAAAGAGAAAATATATTCGGAACGTATCTTTAACCCCTGTTCCGATTCGTAACAGTATGAGTCCTGCACAGGTTAAGTCCCGGACTGTAAAAGGTGTGTATGTGTGTGTGTATGGTACCCGGGTACTGTTCCACTGGCCAGTGAATTTACTTAAGGAATGTCTTCGACTAGTCAAGTTGGGGCCCTGTGGACTTTAGAGAGAAAACAGCAGCGTGTTCCTTATTTACAAACGGCCTTGGAGGCCTCTCACCCATCCACCGATTGCTTTAGGCTCCGCTGACCCAGGACGTCTCTCCGCTCGATATTGACTGGGGATACTTTCGGCCGGATCCGTTGTCTGACTCTCCGTAGCTTGTCCACGACTTGTCCCGCTCACCGCCTGCTTTCTGTATCCGATCAACTCGCGGCACTCCTCACTCCAGGTCTTCGGTTCCTTAAACCGCAGCAAATCTCGGGAACTTGGAGGTCTCCTTCTCTTAAGGCTGGATGACCCGGTGTAAGGAACTGACAGGTCTCACTCGCGCTCTGGCCTAGGCCCTCTAGCGATATCTTGCACTGCGTCTGCTCTCTCTCGTTCCCTGGCGCGCTCTGGCGCGTTCTTCCACGAGGCTCAGGATGTCAAGCGCCTCTGTCCCACCCACTTCCTGTCTTTTTGCAAAGCACGCCGGGAAATGTAGTCCCAATGTCCAGTGTCTCTGATCGCGATTGTCTCCATCTTGTGGCCAAAAATAGGTACTGCCACAGCAAGATTTTAACACAGCGCTACACATACATTTACACGCACTTCACCCGGCCCCTAGAGCTTTCTCAAGGACACAGAGCCGGCATAATACAAAGTTTTTCTTCTAGTTTATTTATATTTTTCTGTTCCAAAGTAACGGCATTGTCCATTGTCCACTGGCCACGTATAAAATAAGAAATGCCGCTGTCATTACTCACCTTCTCTTTTTCCGCACTGGGAGGAAGTTCAGGGTTTTATACATACAGGATTATTCAGAGAGAGGTGACACTCAGGTGAACGACAGGAGAAGTGAAAATTCTAGGTCAAAATAGCCAAACCAGAAAAATTCTCCCATTTATCTCACTTTCCAAATCGGCTATTTTGACCTAGAATTTTCACTTCTCCTGTCACTCTCCTGGTTTTCACCTCTCTCTGAATAACCCTGATAGTCATTCTAGTCATCGAACACAATCCTCCAAAACGCAAGTGAAATATTCAATTTTTCTTCAGTTTTGGTTAAAATTGGATGTTTTCTTTGTTTGCGCCACATATACACAAAGAAATGATATATTTTAAATCTGCTGAGTCTGCATAAAAAAGGATAAATAGTTTGTCTGGATCCTTTATCAAAACAGGACTTCAAATCGTTTAACCCCTTCACTGCTGAGTCATTTCACACCTCTGTGCTGAGCTCATTTTTACTGGTTTTGCTCATGATGTTTAAACGCGATTTCAAGCCACATTTTATTATATGACCCAGACATGTTATATATCGTTCTTTCCGGCAGACTCGGCAGTTTTTATAATATATCATTATTATATGTATACGTCATGTCCTGCCTGAATATTATAACAAAAAATGCAATAAAATTAGAATTTTCAATCCTCTACAGTGTGTAAAGTGTTTTTTTTCACATTTTATCATGCGAGCCTTTGCGTTTATATTTTCTATGGGGTGCGCTTGTTAAAAAAAATTAGAAATGGGGACTCATTAAATTTTTTGGGGGGGAAATACAGGATTTTTATCAAACCCCCATATAAAAAAAATGTTAGTGCAGCATCATTGTTCACATTATAATTGAAATGGGAACAATATTGCTGCGTTAATAAAAACAACACACAAAAAAAAACACTTCTTTTTTATTATTATTATTATATTTTTATTATTATTTTTAATTTTGTTTCTTACTTTGAGCATGGTCATGTTTGGTATCATTTGAAAGGCCATGCTCTGGCCTTTCAAATGATACCAACCATGACCCTCTCTAGCTGCCACCGTTCTGGAGATAGGGGGGTTCCTTTAAACCCCGTATCTCCACCATCGGATTTCCTTGGGAAATCCCCGGACAGCTAGGGGTTCACTAGCTGACTGACGTCATTGTGCAATGAAATGACCCCCCCCCATCTGGTGATCTCCTGGCCTTGCCTGGTGGTCGTTCAAAAATGATGTCATGTCGGGAGGGCCTTAAAAGCAGCATCTGACTTCAATGAGGTCAGAACGCAGCAGGACCCCGGAACAGAGAGATGAGCAGCTCTACTGGGCTCCCGATAGTGGATGAAGAGTGGGGAACATACAGCGGGAGTATATGAGGACTTCACACACACACGTCATCCGCAGTGAAGGGGTTAAAGAGCGGAAAATAGTCAAAAGGAGCTCAGCACCGTAGGCGTGCGCAGGGGGTGTGTGCCTGGTGTGCTCAGACGCTCCATACTGTTGGGTGAAGAGGTCCTTTTTCACCTAATACACTGACAGATTAGATGTCCCTTTTCTGGTCATGAGGAACAACATGACATCTGACTGTATCTCTGCTTACAGGCTTGATATTTCGATTGAAAAATGTAGATTCTGTGCAAAATCCTCTAAACGCAAGTTTATAAATGGTCCATGTGTGCACACCCTCATGTAACGGGCTGCGCATGCCAGCGCTCAACACCACACGGAGGAGAAATGGCTCAGCATTGAAGGACTGCGCTCCTCTCTGCTGCCGCATCCGCCACTGAGAATAGAAGTGAAAATCAGTGAGGCGGCCACAAGTAAGAGCATATATGAGCAGCTGACGCACCTTAAGTGGGGGCTAAGCTGCTGCACAATGGGCCTCTGGGTTGGAATTTATTCTAAAGTTTCCGGTCAGCCCCTTGAAATGGCACATTGGGGGGTGAGAAGAAGGGGGCAGTGGAACACTCAATTCTTTTGCTCCAGGCCCATGAAAGCCTTAGTCCAGCACTGAGGACATGTGTCGATCATTCGGTCCTTCTCACGGGTGTTGACTGTAAGACTCCTTTTTCTGTGCAGACCATGAACCCTTCCAGATCAGGTGGTCCCGGGTGGCAGCAGTTGCCAGACTGAATGTGAATGGGCTCGTCTCGCCATATTAAATGTATATGGAATTTATTATAGAGCTCTGGCTGCTTTTATAACTTCTCCTCCATGTTTGCATTTTCCAAGTATGTTGTGTGGATATTATTTAACATTTCTATGAACCAGCATGGACCAGCAGACATCACAGGTCATTTAATGGTTACTTGTCGGGAGATGTCCTCAAGTTACAGACAGTTTCCACTTTGGAGGCGTTGCTGACTGGGTATCTGGGGCAGTGCCAAACCCAGCAAAACAGGGTGGAGGGACTTCTGAGCTGAGGGTATGGGCAGGACTAAGCCCCTACATTTGAGTGGCTGAATTAGCCCTCAGAGCCCCCCAAAGATGAGGGAGCAGGAAGCGCACAGCGGTGTGACCGCTCAGATGAGATTAAACCCTCACTCTGTGTAGAGGATCCCTTTAACAATGACTTGATTCAGGGAAATGTGTTGCAGCAACATGACACTAAATCAAAGCTTCAACCCCTTGGCTGTGGAAGATGCGAGTGAATGTGAATTGCATTGTAATTAATAAATACATTGAATTTGGGGGCGTGACCGGACGTCGAGCAGGACGGACGTGAGGTGGAGGAGCTCCGGCAGTTTTCCTCTTTAGAGTCCGTTTTTTTTACTCTTTGGGGCGAGATCGAGCGCCTGTTTGCCCACCCGAGCGGACCCGGAACACGGAGGAGGCGGGGTGTGTGTCTGCGGCGTTCGGGAGTTGAGGTGGTGCCGCTGGATCCCCCTGGGCCTGCTGAGTGAGCGGAGCCTGAGTGGAGGTGCCGGAGTCGCAGAGACAGGCACTTCCGGTATAGAGAGGAGGACTCCCTCGGACCTGGCCGCTTGGGGTGCGGCAGCGCCGGCCTCTGGGGGTAAGCTGACGGACGGGGGGTCACTACATCCCCTCCCCTGCTACACACGGCGCTCTTCCTGCATTACCTGGTCCCACCACATCCCGGCTCACGGCGCGGCGGCCCGTATCTGCAGCCCCCGGAACATTTGGGGAAGTGGAAGTAGCCCACAGGCACCCCTCACGTGGGGTGGAGGTTGTGATCGGCGCCGCTGTGAGGCTCGAGGACAGAGTCGATTCCACCCGACCTTCCCTTGGATAGAGGGTCCCCGGAGCTGGTCCAATTGGCACCCCACTCTGAATCCGACAGTGGTCCCCATCCTCTCTCAGCGGTACCTGTATGCCCTTAAACCGTTAAAAGAGAAAAATAAATAAATAAATAAATATAAAAAAAAAGGAATATAAAAACAACAAAAGACAAAAAAAAAGAAAGGGTACAAGAAACATAATTCACCGTGACATCCTGGAGGGCTAATTGGTGCTGGGACCGCCTATATCAGTTTTAGCCAGTACACACTAACGAGCGACCACATGGATATGTAGCTCATGCGACCAGCGCTGAACTCTTCTCAATCCAACGGCTACTAAAGGATAACCGAGGCATAATTTCTGCGGCTCTAAAATGGCACCCCCCAAGGCACAGCGAGTGTTGGATCCCCCGAAGTCGGCTCGGAAGGAACGTAATAAGGAGGCGCAGGATAGTGGATCCCCGCGGCAGGCGCTGGCCCATGACCCGGACGGGTCGCCCGCGGCGCAACCAGACCTCTCTGACTCGTTGCCACCCTCAGAGAGCAGATTACACGCCATGCTACAGGACTTGCGCTCCACCATACAGGCGGACATCAGGGGAGCGCTGCAGGAGTTGAGCCGTGACGTTCAGGACTTGGGAGAACGCACTGATACCTTGGAAACCAAGGCGGATGACTTATGCTTAGCCCACAATGATCTGGTAGACCGACATCTGGCCTTGCAAGCGGCCCATGAAGCTCTGGCACTTAAAGTAGCTGACGTAGAAGACCGCTCCCGGCGTAATAATATCAGAATCAGAGGTATCGCAGAAGCAGTCACTCTAGCGGACTTACATCCATATCTCCTGGAGTTGTTTCAAGTTTTGCTGCCAGAGGCTACACCACAAGACCTACTTCTGGATCGAGCGCATCGATTACCGCGAGCGAAAAACCTGCCAACGTCGGTGGCTCGTGATGTCATTATCCGGGTTCACTTTTTCCACATCAAGGAAGCTCTGATGTCAGCGTCACGGAAGTCCATGCCTTTATCTGCCCCTTATGCTGCTATCTCTTTTTTCGCTGACTTATCGGCTTTGACCATGTCTAAACGACGAGAGTTTTCATCCCTCACCAAGCTTCTTCGCAATCATAAGCTGGCGTACAGATGGGGGTTCCCAACGAAGCTCTTGATATGGAAGGATGGTATACTAAATGTTGTTCCTGATGTCGCCACTGGATTACAATTCTTGAAGGACTGGAACATTCTGGCTGATTTCTCGCCTCCGCGAGAGCCTTCCTCCTCACCGATTAAAGTCTCACCGGAATGGCATAGAGTCCGACCTAAATGATGGGTGTCTCCTTTCCTGTACCACGTGGAGGACGTGGTTCCTCTTCACGATCGCCTCGGGACTCTGTTTTTTTGATTCAGCGCTGAGTTCTTGCGTTGAGCTCTGTGTAGCGGACGTCCCCTCGTCCCCCGGTTGAGTCTCCTTAGCTGATATTTTTTGCTTCTTACTGCCACTAGGAATGACTCATTCTTGCTGTATCTCTGGGATACAGCAGCGTTTGGTTTGTTTGTCTTATGTTTTTGCCTTTTTCAGTTTTTTTTCCCTTTCTTTTTCGTTTTTTTTCCCTTTTTTATTTTTCTTTAATTATCTGTCTGTTGATATGCTCTTAAGGCCATGGCCTTCATATTCCTCATGTCTCCTCGATAGTACTTTTAATCCGACTATGCATATTATAACGTTGTGGTTATTTATCCATGAGTAAACCTCAGTTCAGTATTTTTTCAATGAATTTTAGGGGGCTGAATGTTCCGTTTAAAAGACATGCTCTGTTTCGGGATTTACATAAATCTAAGCCAGCGATAGTCTGTGTGCAGGAGACGCATTTTAGCACAGTGCGCACCCCCCATTTGCGATCCGCTATGTACCCTGTTTCCTTTCATTCTACTGCCCAGGCGAAGTCTAGGGGTGTCTCGGTTCTCTTTCACAAAGACTGGGTCTTTAAATGCTCAAACCAATATACAGACCCACTGGGCCGCCTTTTGATTTTGGTGGGCACTATGAATGAACTTCCAATTACGGTTGCAAATCTGTACTTGCCTAATGTCAACCCGGTATGTTTTCTTAAAAAAGCTTATAGTAAGATTAAGAAGTTGATGGAGGGGTCTCTTTTCATGTGTGGTGATTTTAATTGTGTGCCGGACACGGCTTTGGATACACGTCCAGGCCAGAACCGTGCACAGCCTCGTAAACAGCTCCCCTCTAGCCGTCAACTAACTGACTTTTTACGATCCTCTGACTTATATGACGCATGGAGAATTAGCAACCCCTCAACTAGGGACTTCACTTTTTTCTCACCAGTTCACTCATCTTATAGCCGCATTGACCTATGTCTGATACAAGGCTCTACAGTCCCCCGTCTCCTGGCAGCTCGTATCGGCTCTATAACATGGTCTGATCATGCTCCTATAACGATGGATTTCGAGGCTGACTATCCTGCTAGGGGGATGGGGAACTGGCGTCTAAACGACTCGCTTATAGTTAGTGGCGCTGATGTGTCTGATACATCGGCGGTGTTACGGGAATACTTTGCATTAAATGTGACGGAAGACGTCACCATATCTTCGGCCTGGCTGGCGCATAAAGCAGTGGTGAGGGGCCATTTGATTCAGAGAGGGGCTACACGGAAAAAGGCGTTCAATACCCAGATGACTTCAGTACAGCGGCAAATATCTGACTTGGAAGCCCAACATAAATCTAACCCCACACCTGACCTCTTGTCCCGACTGACGACCCTTCGACGGGATCTGATCCAGATGACGTTACAGTCCTCTGAACGGGCCATACGACGCTTAAATCTCACCCAATATACCCAGGGCAACAAAGCTGGCCGGTTACTGGCATCTAAATTGAAATCTAAAAGACTACAAACCAAAATTCCTTACCTATTAGATAATGGAGGGGATAGGATTTACAACCCGTTAAAAATTTCAGAGGAATTTGCCAACTTCTACGCCTCTTTATATAACCTAAAATCAGATCCTGCGACTCACGACCCGGACCCAGATGAGATAACTCAATTCCTCCAGGAAGTAGAACTCCCCTCCCTATCCCGATCACAAGCGGCAGAGTTGCTGGTTCCGTTCACAGAGGAAGAGGTGCGTAAGGCCGTTAAGGCTCTTCCAAAGAATAAAGCCCCTGGGCCGGACGGTTTTTCTAATTTATATTATCAAACCTTTGCAGACATTCTAATACCAACCCTTACGGGACTTTTCAACCATATCAAATCCACAGGTGTAATACCCCCGGAAATGCTTCAAGCTACTATTATAACATTACCTAAACCTGGCAAATCCCCGACCAGCTGTGCGAATTTTCGTCCTATATCCTTATTAAATGTGGATGCTAAGCTATACGCTAAACTGTTGGCGTCTAGAATGGCTCCTTTGCTGCCTTTCTTGATATCAGCGGAACAGACCGGGTTTGTAACTGGTAGACAGACATGTGACAACACCCGACGTTTCTATAATATAATCGATATCGCCTATAGAACCAATACAACTGGGCTTCTCTTGGCATTGGATGCCGAGAAGGCATTTGACCGCCTACATTGGGGCTATATGCGTAAGGCACTAGAAGTCTTTGGTTTCCCTGCCCTATTTATTGATAGTATCATGAGCCTGTATTCCCTTCCAATGGCAAAGGTCCTGGCATCTGGGTTTCTTTCCTCCTCATTCTCTATTACCAATGGCACCAGGCAGGGGTGTCCACTCTCCCCACTCATCTTTGTTTTGGCATTGGAGCCCTTGGCTTCACGGATCAGGCGGGACACTTCCATCTCTGGCATCTCTACACCAGATGGAATTCATAAATTAGCTCTGTTCGCGGATGATATTTTGATTTTTCTTACCTCCCCTGAAACTTCTTTACCATCTTTGATGCGTCAGCTAACTTCCTATGGCCTAGTCTCCTATTATAAAAACAATGTGAGCAAGACACAGGCACTGCCGCTACATGTTGATGATCTCTCACTCTCCACCTTAAGAGCCTTGTATCCATTCGACTGGAGAACGACCTCTTTGAAATATTTAGGTATTTCTCTTACCAAATCCAGGGGTACTATCCTCAAATTTAATTATAACCCCCTAATGACTTCTATCTCCTCCCAACTGTCCTCCTGGCTTGATCTGGAGGTCTCTTGGATGGGACGTATGGCAGCTCTGAAAATGTGTATTCTACCCCAGATTCTTTATTTTTTCAGGAACATCCCAGTTTTTATCCCGGCACATATGTTGCTACGTATGCAAAAAATGCTGCAGGCACACATATGGAAAGGGAGGCCTCCACGCATTCCAGCTTCCACAATTAACGCGACTAGACGTAGGGGGGGGCTAGGCTTTATAAACGTTACAGCATACTACAGAGCGGCTCTATTGGCTCAACTCCTGTCCTCCATGTCCCAGCGAGACACCCCCTTATGGTTACGGATGGAGAATGCTTACATTGCTCCTTTTCGAGTTCACGACCTGATGTGGTTTGAGAAGCTCCCACACCACACATTGGAGGGTCTCTTGCCTTCCACCTCCCTTTCCCTTATGTCATGGCGGCTATGGGGTAGACGACTCGTACGACCTTTCTCATTGCTCAGCTTAGCTCCATTGCGCTTCCTCTGTCGCACTATCCAAGACCTGAACCTTGACCGTTGGTTCCAATTAGGTCTTACACATATTCATCAGCTTTTTACATCCTCTTCCATTAAAACCTTCCCGGACATAGCACGCGAGTTTGCCCTCCCCACTAGCGAATGTTTCAAGTACCTTAGGGTAAAACATGCACTGACTCAACGGGGTATTTCCTCCTTTGCAGCGACGGAGATTACGGCCTTCCACGGATTGTGCTTAGGTAAAAAAGTTACGAAAAAGCCTTTGTCTTTATGTTATGACAGTTTGTTGTCTGCGAACCCCAGTAAGAAACTACCGTATATGATTAGATGGGAAAAGGACCTGTCGTTCGAGTCTTCTAAGGAGGACTGGTTCTACGCCACGGAAACGGTCTATAAATATACCAGGAGCACTAATCTGCGGGAGGCACATCTTAAACTATTATATAGATGGTACATGACCCCGAATCGTGTGGCTCATGTATCCGGGCATTCCAGTGTATGCTGGCGCTGTGGCACCGGTGTAGGTTCTATCCTTCACATCTTTTGGCAATGTCCGCTGCTAGCTACCTTCTGGGGGAAAATTTGTAGACTGATATCCCACTGTACAGGCATATCTATGCCCCTGTGCCCTAAACAATACCTCTTACATATGCTTCCAATTACTATCCAACAGAGACACAGAGGCATCATATCGATAATACTTATGTAGCGATGTGTTAAAGTTTACTGTGGCAGTACCCATTTTTGGCCACAAGATGGAGACAATCACGATTAAAGACACTGGACATTCGAACTACATGTCCCGGCATGCTTTGCGAAGAAACAGGAAGTGGGTGGGTTTTGGAGAGACTGTACATCCTGCACCTCGTGGAGAACAGGCGGAGCGCGCCAGGGAGCAGAGGAGAGCGGATGCATACAGAGAAGGAGAGACCAAAAGATAGGCCGGAGCGCAGACAGAGTGGATTGGGCCTTAGGATTGGGTCACCCAGCCTTGCGGGACACAGACATCACCCTCTATACCATCCGAGTGCGGTTGAAGGAGAGAAGACCCCTCGAGTGAGGAGTACTGTGGTCAATCGAAGCGGGGAGCAGGCGGTAAGCTGGATGAGTCGCGGCTGACAGACAGAGGGCCAGACAACAGATCCGGTGGTCGGCGTCCCCAGTCAACATCGAGCGGAGAGACGTCCTGGGTCAGCAGAACCTCAAGCTTGCGCTGGATGGGTGAGAGGCCCCCAAGGCCGTATGTAAATAAGAGCGTACGCTGCTGTTTTCCTTCTGAAACCCACAGGGCCCCAACTGACTAGTCGAAGACATCTTTAAAGTAAACTCACTGGCCAGTTGAAAAGTACCCGGGTACCATATACACACGAATACACACTATTTCATGTTCTGGGACTTAACCTGTGCAGGACTCAGTTTCCTTTTCCGAATCGGGACAAGGGGGCAAAGTTAAAGTTACATTCCGAACATTTTTTCCTTTTTTTTGTTCCCGCTGCGCGTTTACCGTGATACGAGAACTGTGTATTTTATTGTGTCCCGCTACGCGGTTTTTCCTCGAATTTCGTATCTTTTAAATTTCTGCTCGGTCGGGGTTTTTTCCGAAAATACGAAGCCCTCGTGTTTTCGTTTCTTTTACCGCTACGCGTTTATCGTGTTACGAAAGTACTGTAAATCTTCCTGCATATACCGTGTCTCAAGAGCTGCAAATCTTTTTAGTAAACCTTTTAACTTGTAAAACTTACAGCGGTGTTGGAGTATATTTATTCCCTAGTGCGGGGAGACTGACCCGTGGTTTAATTTCAGCGGCTCCTCCGGGAGTGAGCGCTACACGTGGGGGCTCGTTTCCGGGATTCAGTCTCTGGAAAAACCGCATCTAAAGGGTTAAATATGGATCCAGACACTGCTGCCGAATGGTGTGGGGAGCACAGTAGTCAGTTAGCATGTTGCATAGTCATGGATATTCCCGCAGACACTTGGGCCGAAGATCAGATTCGCCAGGCCGTGGCCACGCTAGCACCAGATCTTCGGGGGTTAATCCTGGACATTAAGAAAAACCCAGATACCTCTCACACGCATGTTCTTCTTGAATGGAGAAAAGGTATTCCAGCATGTTTTCGGGGCGCGAGCGTGGAGCTGGAAGATGAGGTGGAAGTCCAACTAATTCAGCCAAGTGCGCCACGTGGTGAATCCGCAAGTGTTCCCGCGCCCAGTCCGTTGGCCATGATCGGGCCTGAATTTATCGTGGCTATTGGAGATTTGCTGGCCAAATGTCAGAAAACAAGCCCTCCTCACACTAATTTCGGTTATCGACGGTTAAGGAACTTTACAGGAAATGTACCAACTCCGGCGGGAGAAGAAACCTTTGAGGAATGGGTGGAACAGGCGATGCAGGCACTGGATGAGTGGGACGTCCCTGAGGCCCAGAAAAAGCAAAGGATCACCGAGAGTTTAAAGGGACCTGCGTCAGAAGCGGTGAGAAACCTAAAATTGAGTAGAAAAGATTGTACTGCTTTGGATTATTTGAACGTTCTTGAAGAAGTTTTTGGGCGAACAGAAAAGGCAGCGGAACTGGTATATCAGTACGAACATACCTATCAGAAGAGAGGTGAGAGAATGATTGATTACATGAGGCGCCTGGATAAGATTTTGCACCAAATACTTCTCAAGAAAGGGGCCAAACCGGCTGACGTAGATAAGATTCGAATAAAGCAGATCCTGAGGGGCTCTCAACCGTTAGATCCGGTGATGATGCAGCTGAGAAGCAGAGCAGTTAATCAAGAGTTGAAGTACCTGGAACTGATCCGAGTTGTACGAGAGGAGGAGGCTCTGCTGGAAGAAAAATCCTTCAGACGGGGAGAAAGGGCTTATGCACAACCTGCCAGATATAACGACGGTCTGCAGCCTGAAAACGACTCGTTAGACACCTATGGATCTGACCTGGATGAACAGGAACAGTTAGTGGGTTTTAAATTCATCGAAAAGGCTGCCAAAGAATCGAACCCTTCCGAACGAAGCGAGTTGTTTAAGACTGTAAAGAAGGTACAGGAAGCTCAAACTGAACTGCAGCAAGCGCACGCTGAACTGTGCAGGGTGTTGATGAAGGTGACCGAGATGCAGGGGGAGATGCAAAAGTTCCTAACAGGTATGCAGACGACCGAAGTTGCCGTGGCGTCTGGTTCAAATCTCTTATTAGAACCTCAACAAGCAACTGGGTCTCCACTTTCGAGGAAGAGATGTTTCGGTTGTGGAGAAATGGGCCATTTCCGTGCGCAATGTAAAGGCCGGAAGCCTGAGAGGGATAAAGTTGAGTGGCTGCTGAAAGCTCTAGAGGGACTGTTATCTACTCCACCAGCGGGAAACGCCAGAGGGCACCAGTAAAGGAGCAACTTAGGTGCCCAGAAGTTGAACCTCGCTCCAAAAACCAATTTAAAACTAAGAGGGCAAGAGGGCCCAAGGCAGGGCCAACTGCTGAGCCTGTCAGGACTGAAAGAGTCGCTCCCTTAGCGTCCGGGTCTGTGTCATGGGGAGGCAATGCACACCTAAAACCTACACGGGCCAGAAAAAGGGCCAGGGTACAGCAGACTGGGTCTAAACGTCCGGATACCGCCACCAAGTTTCCTGATCAACTGATAGGTCCTTCTCCTATTGTGCCAATCCAAGTGGAGGGAGTCTATACTAAAGCCCTGTTGGATTCAGGGGCCCAAGTGACCTTGATCTACCGAGATTTCTATGAGAAACACTTGAAACATCTTCCTTTGCAAGAACTGAAGGATTTGGAAATCTGGGGCATCGGCACTGAGAAACTCCCCTATGAAGGGTATCTGCAAGTAAGGTTGGAGATCGGATCTGAAGTCATCGGACAGTCCGGAGGCTGTGACGCCTTGGCCATTGTGTGTCCCCGACCCTCGGGTGCGAACAGAAGCTCTCTGATATTGGGGACGAATACGGACCTAGTGCGGCGTCTCCTGACCCCCATCGTAGTGGAAGAAGGGTCAACTCAAGGAGTGCACCCCATGTTACGACCGGTCTATCAGAGGATGGTTGAAGAACGGAAAGCACCTGCTGAGGTGGGAAGACTGTGGAGACTGGGTGGGACAGAGAAGGTTCTGCAAGCAGGAGAAGTAGCGAGCTTCCGGGTTTCAGTCAAGTTGAACGGATCGCAACCAGGTCCCTATGTGGTGCTGGGAACCGATGTCAGTCATGGGAGTGAAACCGGAGTCGAAGTAATTCCTGAAATAATCTCCACCAAAGCCCTGAAGAGAACACGAGGAAGAGTCTCGGTCAGTGTGTGCAATGTGACAGATTCTCCAGTAGTCCTTAAAGCACGAATGCCTATCGGGCAAGTAGAGTCTGCTACACCCCTCTCCACCGATTTAGGAGGGGGAGTGGATAAAGAGATTCCAGATGAAAGATTCTACCCTAAGGACGCCCCCATTTCACCTGAGTGGAAGAAACGTCTTCAGTCTCAAGTTCTAAAGTGGAAAGAATTATTCTCGAAAGATGAGTTCGATGTGGGCCTGGCTAAGAGTACGGAACACCGTATTCGGTTGCAAGAAGACAAACCGTTTCGTGAAAGGTCAAGGCGAGTTCCGCTGGGAGACTTGGATGATCTGCGAGAACAGCTAAATGAGTTGCAGAGAACCAATGTGATTCAAGAGTCCAGGAGCCCATATGCATCTCCAATAGTGCTGGTCAGGAAGAAGAATGGTTCTGTCCGCTTGTGCATAGACTATCGCACCTTGAACCGAAGAACCATCCCCGACCAATATGCCACTCCTCGGATTGAAGATGCCTTACAGTGTTTGCCTGGAGCAAAGTGGTTCAGTGTACTAGACCTGCGAAGCGGATATCATCAGATACCGATGCATCCTGAAGACAAAGAGAAAACTGCGTTCATTTGTCCATTGGGGTTCTTTGAGTTCAATAGAATGCCTCAAGGTCTGACGGGAGCTCCAGCCACGTTCCAACGGTTGATGGAGAAGACAGTCGGGGATATGAATCTAATCGAAGTGTTAGTGTACCTGGATGACATAATTGTGTTCGGGAAGACTCTGGAAGAGCATGAGCAACGACTGGAGAAAGTCTTGAAGAGGCTCCATGAAGAAGGGTTGAAATTGTCTCTGGAGAAATGCCAGTTCTGTTTACCGTCAGTCACATATCTGGGACACGTGGTCTCGGCAGAAGGTGTTTCGACAGATCCTCGAAAGTTGGAGGCCGTAGCTTCTTGGCCTAGACCTCGAAACGTCACTGAACTTAGATCTTTCTTGGGATTCTGCTCATACTATCGAAGATTTGTGGGAGGATTCGCAAAGATAGCTCAGCCGCTGAACAAACTCCTACAGAAAGAAACCACCGAAGAAGGCTGTAAGGTCTCTGACCGAAACCCCTCCGCTCCAGGACCAAGGAAAGCTAAAGTGTCCATACAAGGTGAATGGACTAGTCAATGTGAAGGTGCGTTTGTGAAGCTGAAAGAGAATCTAACCCGAGCTCCTGTTCTGGC
>RXON01004239.1:0-22287 GCA_009667805.1 Leptobrachium leishanense | reverse complement strand
CCTACCTTGCCCTCAAGTCCACCGTGCTCCGGCCTTGCCCTCAGGTCCACGGTGCTCCGGCCTTGCCCTCAGGTCCACCGTGCTCCGGCCTTGCCCTCAGGTCCACGGTGCTCCGGCCTTGCCCTCAGGTCCACGCTGCTCCGGCCTTTCCCTCAGGTCCACGCTGCACCGGCCTTGCCCAGGTCCACGCTGGTCCGGCCTTGCCCTCAGGTCCACGTTGCTCCGGCCTTGCCCTCAGGTCCAAGCTGCTCCGGCCTTGCCCTCAGGTCCACGCTGCTCCGGCCTTGCCCTCAGGTCCACGCTGCTCCGGCCTTGCCCTCAGGTCCACGCTGCTCCGGCCTTGCCCTCAGGTCCACGCTGGTCCGGCCTTGCCCTCAGGTCCACGCTGCACCGGCCTTGCCCTCAGGTCCACGCTGCACCGGCCTTGCCCTCAGGTCCACGCTGCACCGGCCTTGCCCTCAGGTCCACGCTGCACCGGCCTTGCCCTCAGGTCCACGCTGCACCGGCCTTGCCCTCAGGTCCACGCTGCACCGGCCTTGTCCTCAGGTCCACGCTGCTCCGGCCTTGCCCTAAGGTCCACGCTGCAACGGCCTTGCACTCATGTCCACGCTGCTCCGGCCTTGCCCTCATGTCCACGCTGCTCCGGCCTTGCCCTCAGGTCCACACTGCTCCGGCCTTTCCCTCAGGTCCACGTTGCTCCGGCCTTACCCGCTAAATCCAGCACGCACCTTAAACAATATTTTATTTATTTCCTAATTAATAGTGTATCCTTATTATTGGAGCTCGCCTACATAATTTTTTTGTTTATAATTTCACTTATTTCTTCATATTTAATAAGTAAACCTATTTCCCTATTATTTTTTTAAAGGTTATATATGTATTCAGGAACCCCAAGGATGTTGCTGCATCTTTATATCATTTTTATGATATTGTTGCCAATGTTAAGAGGCCTGCAAACTTTGAGGAATTCTTGGAAAGATATCTGGCTGGAGACGGTAAATTTTTTATTAATAATTAAATAACAATGAAGAAAAAATTGTAAAACTTTTATTTCTAAATGTAATTCTAGCAACATAAATTTGAATGACTGGAATATCATATGTATTTATGACTTTGTTTCAATTTCTGAGCCTGGGTGGAGTGTACCGGCTGGGTGGAGTAGAGGTAACATCACTGCTCTATGACTCTGGAGACACAGGTTCGAATCCCAGCAAGACCACCTCTCCAGTAAGCGTCCTTGGGCAAGACACCTAACGGTACATAATCGGCACCCAGGACATACTTGAAAATGAGAGAAATCTCCATGTATCCTTCCTGGTAAAATACTTTCTCAAAGAAGGAAAAAAGATATTGCATGTACAGAGCCACATATCTGAATCAAATGTTTCTATGGAGATAAGAATCATTCATGGAAAATTTGAGAGCGAATGATGGTAAGGATTGAATAAAAATGGTAAATTTAGGCTGAAAGACAGTGGGGGAGGAAAAACAGTAAGGGTTCTATTCCATAGTTGAAGCAGATGTTAGCCGATATGTAAACATTAGCACCAGGATAAGTGTGTTTAATGCAGGCCACCCATTTTATATCCCTGACTCTACCCTTGTTAGTAATCCGTTAGCGCATCGTTTTTTGCATTAGCTTCCACGAACTTCCTGTACTTTGCGCATCCTATACTTAACATTGGGAGTGCAAATGTTCATTAGCGTTTCGATAAGTAAAGTAGGGCTTAAACAACTAAAGAAAATTGTTGTCAACTATTCTCATTATCGATTAATTGGTTGGTCGATTTAATCTGTCTGTGTATAGCACACACTGTTTGAGACATAGAAACATAGAAACATAGAAAAATGTCGGCAGATAAGAACCTTTCGGCCCATCTAGTCTGCCCAATTACATGGATACTTTACCTGGATTTATCTTTTGTTTAGGATAGCCTTATGCCTATCCCATGCTTGCTTAAATTCAATTACTGTTTTGGCCTCTACCACTTCAACTGGAAGACTGTTCCATGTATCCACCACCCTCTCAGTAAAATAATGCTTCCTGATGTTACTTTTAAACCTTTGCCCCTCTAATCTAAGACTATGTCCTCTTGTTTTGCTACTTTGTTTCCTTTTAAATATACTCCCTTCCTCTACCTTGTGGATTCCCTTTACGTATTTAAATGTTTCTATCATATCTCCTCTGTCTCGTCTTTTTTCCAAGCTGTACATGTTAAGATCATTAAGCCTTTCCTGGTAACTTTTCTCCTTCAAGCCGTACACCATTTTAGTAGCCCTTCTCTGAACTCTCTCTAAGATGTCTATATCCTTCTGGAGATACGGTCTCCAGTACTGCACACAGTACTCCAAGTGAGGTCTCACCAGTGCTCTGTACAGTGGCATGAGCACTTCCCTTTTCCTACTGCTAATACCTCTCCCTACACAACCAAGCATTCTGCTAGCATTTCCTGCTGCTCTATTACATTGACTACTTACCCTTAGATCCTCTGAAATAATAACCCCTAAATCCCTTTCCTCAGATTTTGAGGTTAGGACTGTATCAAATATTCTATGTTCAGCCCTCGGGTTTTTACGTCCCAGGTGCATTATCTTGCACTTATCCACATTAAAACTCAATTGCCACAGCTCCGACCATTTTTTTAGTTTACCTAAATCATTTGTCATTTGGCTGATCCCTCCAGGAACGTCAACCCTGTTGCAAATCTTTGTGTCATCAGCAAAAAGACATACTTTTCCATTAATACCTTCTGCAATATCACTAATAAAAATATTAAATAGAATGGGTCCAAGTACTGACCCCTGAGGTACCCCACTGGTAACAAGACAGACTGAGTTAAACATTAATAACCTCCGACGCTACGTCAGAGATGATTGGAGAAGATGTGCCGCTGCTTTACTCTGTATTATTTAGTTCTTGGATTATGCCAGACATAACCAGTTTGCTTTTATTTTGTTTACTAATAGTAACAGATCTATAGCACAGATCCTGGGGTATTGAAGCAGTGTGGACGATGGTGTGTCACTGGTGTTTTATATTTACTTAGAGCTGGAGTTCTGTGTCACCATCCCACACTCTAAAAAGTACGCAAGTTGCACAATTTACGTATGTACGTACGAAAGTAACAAACAGTACGAAAATTGCATAAGAAAAAAAAGGGGAAGAAAGGAGGGAGGTGTTGATTTTTTTTTTTCTTTTCATGGTGTACCTTTTTAAACAAAAAAATTCAACTTTTTTTATCCGAATAATTGGCCAACTAATCGATTTATGAAAATAATCATATGTTGCAGCTCTAAAGTAAGGTATTACAAAGTACATTGCAAACTACCGTCGGGATGCGAAGAGTCAAAAGTTAGCACCTCCTAAAAGCAAGCACTACATGATTCTGCATTTATAGCACCCCCTAAACCCCCCCCCCCCCAATAAATCCAATACTCCCCTCTCATCCCACGGTGAGAACAGTGACACGAACCGCCGCTTCGTTTGGCTGCTAGCAGAGTGAGACTGGGAACAAATAGTTCCCAGTCTCCTCCGTGATCACTGCATAATCTCGGAAGAGCGAGATCGCACGGGGCTTGCGGCCCGGAAACGCTACCCTCCATGGAGTCCTATGGACTCCAGGAGGTGGTACTCGAGGTGACGAGGAAGTGCTACAACGAGTATCCCAGCAGTTAACGCTGCATTCCGGTGCAAAGGTGCGGAAGTTGCGCCTGCCCCGGAATATTACGGTAACATGGGGGTGCTACTGGAAAATCTGCAGGGGGAGATTTTTCCCATTAGCATCCCCATGTTAGTGCGAAATAGGGAATAGTGGCCTAATTTGGTTTGGGAAGGAGACAATAGTGGATAATAGAAGATGGAGAAAGAGATACCATAGAAACCTGATATTTTGTAAATAATGCATTATGTATGTGTACTTATATTTTTGTTTGAAGGCGTTAAAGTGAAATGGTTAACATGTCTAGCCTATCTTATGGAAACTGATTTTATTTTATTTTATAAATCTGATCCTCCCTTTTTGCTCCAGTCATTACAGGATGTTGGTTTGACAATGTTCAAGGCTGGTACTCCCACAAGGATGAGTTCAATATCCTATTTTTAAAATATGAAGATATGATTTTGGTAAAGTATACTTTATTTTAAACATTTGTGTAAATTGTTTTATTAAGGAAATATTTAAATCCTCATTAAACGCCTCTTAAAAATATTTTATTGCTACTACATAGCATACATAAAGTATATTATTAAATAGTTTGGGTTTCTTTTAACCCCTTCACTGCTGAGGCATTTCACCGCTGTGTGCTAAGCTCATTTTTACCGGTTTTGCTCTTCAGGTTTAAACGCAATTTGAAGCCACATTGTATTATATGACCCAAACATATTATATCCTCACACCCCCCTCCCTTCTCCCAAACATATTATATATCGTTCTTTCCGGCAGACTCGGCAGATTCATAATATATAATTTTTATATTATACCTCATTTCCTGCCTGTATATTATAACAAAAAATGCAATAAAATTAGAATTTTTAATCATCTACAGCGTGTAAAGTGTTTGTTTTTTTTACATTTTCTCACATGAGCGTTTGCGGTTATATTTTCTATGGGGTGCGCTTGTTCAAAAATAAGAAATGGGGACTCGTAACATTTTTTTGGGGGGAATTACGTGATTTTTAGCAAACACACCCAATAGAAAAAAATCATTATTGCAGCATCATTGTTCACATTATAATTGAAATGTGAACAATATTGCTGCATTAATAAAAACAACACAATTTTTTTTACTTTGAACATGGTCATTGAGCATGGCCATTCTCAGGCCTTTCGAATAATACCCTCCATGACCCCCTAGCTGCCACGGTTCTGGAGATTTTGGGGTTCAAAGGAACCCCATATCTCCACCAGGGGATTTCCTTGCGCGATACGTCAGGAGGCGAGCGCGAACCCGTAGGTGGAGCCGCCATCCAAGATGGCAGCCACCACGGAGCTAGATCGTGTTGTGGTGCCGAACGGCGCTGCATCACGATCTGGCTTGTAAGGGGTTAAAAAACACCGCTTTAAAGGGCAGACACTGCCCCCCAGGGTTTTATTTGTTTTTACACTTGTAGTGATGGCTTATCAAATATTAGCTAGCCATAGCTTAACGTTTTTTTATTATGAAAATGCTTTGTTTCATTAAAATCGAATCCAGAATCGGTTGAAATTCGAACGACTTGAGATTTGTAATGTAAGGAATTGCACATGTCTAATTTTTCTAGAATCATACATTAATCAGAATGGTTCTCCTGCTATTCCAGCCGAGTCGCAAGCTTCACTTGTATTTGTTGATAGTATATGATTTACAGATCATATCGGGTCTATTCTCTAAAAGGTGAAACTCTGGAGAAGTGAAAATTCTAGGTCAAAATAGCCAATTTGGAAAGTGAGATCAATGGGAGAATTTTTCTGGTTTGGCTATTTTGACCTAGAGTTTTCACTTCTCCAGCAGTACTCCAGAGTTTCACCTTTTAGTGAATAGACCTGTGTGTGCTATTTACTTGTAATCTATTTTCAGGATCTTCGTTCTACAGTTCTAAAAATTTGTCAGTTTCTTGACAAGGAATTAGATGAAGAATCTTTGAATACAGTAGTGGAGAAAGCAAGCTTTCAAAACATGAAAAAGGATTCACGAGCAAATGGAGAACATATGGCAAGTCACCTATTTAAAGAAAAGTCACAATTCATGCGAAAAGGTAATCTAAAAACTCTAGACCCAGCAAAGGCAATTGTAACCTGTACACTTTTTGCTCCACATAGAATTAAGATGATATGTAGCATAACAATATGGAGAAGATTTTTGAGCCTACAACCACTGAGCCAATCCATTCCTATATATACAGTATATATATGTGGCATGTGTATTAATTTTTGGCCGAATGCCAATTGTACAAATTTTGGGTGATTCGCAGATTTTTATTTATTTTTCTTCTGAATAACAATGAAACAATTCACCTTGAGGACTAAATTACCTAATAATGGACTGCTGCAATGGTCTCACAACAACTTAATTCGTTTGTGCAGCAGGCAGCGTTGACAGATATCTAAACCCCTTCACACCCAAGATCCGAGTTCTCTCGATTTTGCATTGCAATGTATTGAAAAGCACTCATCACCACACCCTTTAAATCCAAGATTAATGTGCCCCCTGTGAAGAAACAAATTCCTTTGTTTTATGTCTCTCCAAGCAACCTGGAAAGACATAAAACCAGCTTCAAATAGCAATCCTAAACCTCACTGTAACAAAAAGTTCAAATAGATTACTGCTGCATTACAGCTGCCAGAGAGAGGACAGAATACAGGGAGAGCTCTGGGGTCACTCACTGCTGTACATGAATAAGATTCAGGGAGTTATAATGACTGAAATTCTCTGTACAATACAAATGCAAGGTGTTACTGTGATTTCCATACACAGGTATTATGCCACATACAGATATTATTGTTGTATTCTATTGGTATTGTTTGGAAACTGCAATGCTAATAGTCTCATTATGATCACTATAAATCCCCAAAAGCAGGAGGTGTTAAAATTTTTATTATTTGTCTTTATCACAGTTACTGTAACTAGCACAAATGTATTTTCTGCCTGTATGATGATAATGCATGTTTGAAATTGTGTAAGATAAAGGACACCATCTAGAGCACAGAATCTTACATTTCAACATTATTTCTATAGAGGGTAAACAAATACATAAAAACTTACAAAATTAAAATAATGTTAATTTGCTATCTCAGAATAACAATTTGTGAAACCTCTATTTTACCCTGTTAACTTCTCATCCCATGTTTCAAATTAATGTTATGATAGCATTTTTTTTTATCTTTCAACTAAAATCGCTTAGTAGTGAAGGGGATAAAAGGTTAAAAAATAAAAGTAACAAATATATGGCGGTCATAATGTCCTCCATATAATCCTCTGTCCCTCCCTGAAATTGACATATTACCTAAATCGTGAACCCTCCACTTAATTCAACATTTGTTTTTCTTCAACAGAAAAAACAGACACAAATAATTCCCTACACACATACAGGCCCAGATTGTCTGTCTGCAAACAGGACGCTAGCCTAACGGGCCGGTCGGCTGACATAGCCAGCCGCCCGGCAAGGCAGCCTAGGCTGACTGAAGAGGGTGGCTGACGAGCCCCATGACCTAATGAAAGGGAGCCGGCCAGCCAGCGGCCCCCTCTGATTAGGTCCTCGTCACGCCATCACGTGATGTGAATGCTGCGGCGCTGGGAGGAAGTGATCATATAATGTCACTTCCTCCCAACGCTCCACCGTGACCAGAGGCACGAAGAGAGTGGTGGGCCTCACAGCTGGCTCGGCCCGACCCAGACCAGACCAGACCACAGGATCACATGGGGGCATAGGCGTCTCTACAGGGACTCCTTGCCTCCCCCCCACCAAAAATCAGCATCCAGCTTCCCACACTATTCGGACCGCGGTATCTCCGTTCCTGTGCATCGTATATGGACGTTCTAGATGTCATAGGAAAGGGCAGTTTCTGGTCTTTCAAATGATATACAACATGACCATATTCAGTGTAAAGTAAAAGTCATAAAACCTTATATAAAACCGTGCACTTAAACGTAAACATTTTCACAGAGTTGAAATGGCTCAGCAGTGAAGTGGTTAATGTTCAGACTATTCATTACATTGTGTATTACGTTAGTTTTTGCCTTGGTTTTATTTGTATATTAAGGGTAGGCTTCATCCCTCACAGTATACATTTTATTTTTTCCTTGATTAATGGAATTTTAGGGGTTAATGGGTTGGTTACATGCCTCACAGTATATTCATTTCATGTTTTCCCTTGATCAATTGCATATTACGGGCTAATGGGTTGGTTACATGCTTCACAGTATACGTTTTATTTTTTCCTTGATTAATGGCATAGGGGTTAATGGGTAGGCTAAATGCCACATTGTTTATTAATTTTACTGTATTTCCCTGGGTTTATGGCATTTTAGGGGTTATTATGGAAGTTAGAATCTAAAGGGTCTAATGTTCTTTAGATCCTCTGCTTTTCGTCACATTTCGGGGAATTTATTTTGCTGAAAATAAGGTGAATTCCCTATTTAGTGAATGGTCACTGTAACTTGCTAAAAGTGGAGTCGCTGAAGCAGCAATCAGACATTCAGCGAAAATTGCCGAATTGCAGCAAATAAAATATATTGAATTTAAGTATCAGGTTAGTACAACAAACAGGCATCATTGCATCACATTACTCTGGGGTTTTGGAATCTTATTTATATATACTTATTTAGGGCACTATTGCTATTTAACTAAACCCCAACCCCAGACAAAAATTTAAAAAAAAAACAATTTTTTTAAATTATTTTTTTATTTTATTTATTTATTAAAATTTTATTTTTACACCATACCTGGTCATGTTTGGTATCATTGGAAAGGCCATGATCAGGATCGGGAGATCCAAAGGATCCCCCTATCTCCACATGGCAGCTAGGGGGTTAACTGGCCCACTGACATACTCACACATATGGTGAGGATGTCAGTGGGTGGGGTTGACCTGGAGGCTTGGCTGTCATGATGTCAGCCCCCTTCCAGGTTTGAATCGCGATTTGTCGTAAATTTGCGCCGAATCACGATCCGGCAGCAAAATAGTTAATGCTGTACACCGCTGAAAAGGGGAGACTCTCCCCTTTCCAGCGGTGTAACTTGCATTGCTCTAGCTTAAACGGTTGGAGATAGAGGGCTCTAAAGTTGCCCCCTCTCGTCTTCCTGAATTTTGCCCACTGGCGCCGGCTGATGACGTCATCACGCAGTGTGATGACGTCATCTGATCGGCCGGCCCCTAGGAAACAGCAAGGCAAGCTTGAAGCTTGCCATAGACGTCGTGGGAGCCGGCGAGGAATGTGAGTTTCGGCGGGAGGGAGGTTAGGAGCCCGCTGACGTACTATGTACGTCCGCGGGTCTAAGGGAGACCCGTGGGCAGGACGTAAATGGTACGTCAGTGGTCAGGAAGGGGTAAATGTACAGTGTTTGAGGGTGTCACAGTGCTCCACAGTAATGTGCGGTGTTTATGAGGGTGTTACTAAGCATCCACAGTAATGTGCATTTTTTTATGCGCATATCACAGAGCTCCACAGCAATAAAGCTCACAGTAATGTGCTCTGTGTAGAAAAAAAAAAAGGTGGGCTGCTCAGTCCAAAATGCCCTGGCCTATATTTTGTCCCAGTCAGGGCATGCACACATTAACAAGTCTTCAATTATCTAAGTGCTTATGGCAAACAAGTCATGACTCAACTTTTTTCAGAATTACTTTTCTTGTTGTTCTCTGTAAATTACATTTTCAATTTTTGTGTAGTTTGTGAATTAAAAATTTATATTTTAATTCTTCCAGGTACAATTGGGGACTGGAAAAATCTAATGACTGTTGCTCAGAGTGAACAATTTGATGCCATGTTCAAAGAAAAAATGAGAGACTTTCCAATAAGTTTCACCTGGGACATATCTGAATTTATATAGTTATAAATAAACAATACAAGGGATAATTCCATTCTAGCTAGAAGATATTTTATATTATCCACATGCATAACTGTAAAATTGGTATTCTTTCATGTGAATCTAGTGATAATTGCTGTTTTGGCTGCAATCCATAATTAAAATTAATGTATGTATATTATGAAGCAACCTTTCTGTCAGGTTGTTCTCTGCTTCGAGGTAAACTGAACTGTAATTCATGCGTAGCGGTTTAAATTAGGGTTGCACCACTTTTTTTTTTTTTTAAATTCTTTATTTTAGAATTTTAAACAGAGACAGCGGGAAAATCAAGTGGTAAATAAAGGCCACGCACGGTCAGCAAAAAGTCAGCATTCTACACACACATGAAAAGAAAATAACAAAAGCAAAATAACACATAGTACAGCAGCGTTACCATATCACGTCCAAAAGGACAGCAAAAAGCATCTCTGGAAAAATGATAAAAGTGTCTTCAGCCGGGTAACCTCAGCAAAATTACAGCCAAAATAGAAACAGAAAATCCTTGGCAAAAAGCAGCAATAATAAAAAAATAATAATAATAAAAAAAAGATATATATATATATATATATCGAAAATTTCCAATAAAGGCCAACAGTGAAATAGGGCACTCTCTATTTTAACACTCAGTACCTTATGCCCTCGTGCTGCTCAAACACCAATGTGCACCCCACACATGTGTACATAAAATCAAAAACAATTGGGTGTCAATCCCAGTGTGAGCGCACAAACTCTATCCCAGTGGTGTATTAATTACACTGGAGACACACGTATCTGATGCTCAGATTCTCATAGTACCCCCTTCAGTCAATGGAATTGGTCCTATATTAAATACAGAAAGAACCATATGGTGCAATTTTGTCTATATAACAAATCATTATGAATCTGTGTAAATGAGGATTTCAAACTCACAAAGGAGGAGCCCCAATTGGCTCTATTATCGGGCCTTCTGACCACTTATGGGGTCACACCCAAACTTCTCGAACCAGCGTGTTATGCTTGAAATATGCTTTTCAATGGTTCACCTCGATAAAAAGGAAACTCAATTGCGCAAATATTGCCATATCTTATTAGGAAGATGGAAGTATATAGAGAACACACAATTGATTGAGCCTCTTCCCCTAAGTGACTCAGTATGGAAGCGTTGTGGTAATCAAAGAGATGCGGATAGATTTTCTGCATCGATCAGGTGCCATTTTTTATAAAGAATAAGGAGTATAAATAAACTGAGGAGAATAGAATATTGATTTTAGTTAGAAGTAACCACTAAAGAAGAGATTATGATCAAATAAAAATGGGGAGATATCCCCTATATATATAATATAAGAGGGGTAATCTAGGATGCACTATTGTCCACTAAAGATCTAGATGCACACCCTTATCACCCCGAGATAGTAATAATAGAACATAAATTGGTAGGAAGGAGTGAGGCGATTTAATTGGTAATACCCTATGTTGAGTAAACTAGAATAAGCTATATGGTTCGAGAAGTTTGGGTGTGACCCCCCTAATAAGAGGTGAGAAGGCCCTATAGTAGAGCCAATTGGGGCTTCACCTTTGTGAGTTTGAAATCCTCATTTACACCGATTCATAACGATTTAATTGTTATATAGACAATATTGCACCATATGGTTCTTTCTGTATTTAATATAGGACCAATTCCATTGACTGAAGGGGTACTATGAAAATCTGAGCATCAGATAAGTGTGTCTCCAGTGTAATTGATACACCACTGGGATAGAGTTTGTGTGCTCACACTGGGATTAACGCCCAATTGTTTTTAAAATTATATATAATATATAAAGAAAGAAAACGACTCAACGTGAGGCCAAACAGAAAGTTCGAGAGAAATGTCAGCTGAAAATGAATACACTGCAGGAGATCCATCAGCCTGCATCCCGGAATAGGAATTCTCGTGGAGTAGACAAGGTGACACAGGAGAGGCCAAAACACTAGTCCCGCAGCTCCGGTGGTTCCCAAGCTGCATCGAGGACCATGACATCAGGATTAAGAGCCTCAGCCAGCAGTGGAGCAAGGAACGGAGCAAGAGGCCTAGACCGCAGCTCCTTCCTGGTCAGCCCGGGGACTCTCCTCCTTCTTCAGACTTCGATCGGGATCTTCAGGCTCCACCAACGGGCCAACCAGCACCACACGGTCCGGCGGTCCAAGTGCAGCAGGCACACAAAACCACACAGCGGCAACAATTCTTCCTACCGCAAGGTAAGCTGCATCCGCCGAGGGTCTGGGCCATCCTCCGCACCACAGGCCTCCTCCACAGTCTCACCAACGCAACGACCACCCTTCGGAACTCCTCCAGCATGACTCCATTTGGGGAACCCGTACCTCCACAGCTCCGTAAAACCACCAGGAAGCGCCGCATGTCGCCCCGCATCAGCGGGCAATCTTCGTCACCTGGCTCCAGCAGCAGGCATTCAAGGCCCAGGAATGCCACCTGCTTGCCACCTCGTGCACCTGCCGACTTTCCCCTCCACTGAGTCAGCCGTGTTGGCTGGGAGACAGGGGCCCTCCGTCTCCATGGCCCTCTGCCACGAAGAGGGTGTTGGGGCCAGCAGAGGGGTCGTTATGTGGGGCCAGGCTCCCCGGTGATCACCGGGAGGACTCTCCGGGCCAAGGTTGAGCCAGGCAGCAGGCCTCAAAATGGCCACCGGCACCATGCTACGGTCACAGGTCAGCAGTCTCCTGTCCGGGTTGGGCTGAACGGGCCCCGGACAACACATCTCCGGTGACTAGTCATCCTGGGTCCTTGGGGTAAAAAATTCGGCAGCGAAGGACATCGAGGGAACCCATTAAGAGGAGGACTGGTCGGAGTTCCAAAGATGCACGTCCTCTCTCCATCGCAGCCAGCCATGCCCCCGCACCACTTTAACAATAAACTTTAATTATGCCATTAAAATGAAGACCTTTTATGAAGACGGTCTTCGTTTTAATGGCATAATTAAAGTTTATTGTTTTTATTTTCCCGAGTGCAGCCACTTTCCTTTGCATATGTTTACTCTCTTGGCTATGCACCGCACAGATACTAACAGGATTTTTTGAAGGAGTTGCAGGATCATAGGCTTATTGTGTGTGTATATATATATATATATATATATACTTACTTGGGTTGTGGTGGAGGGCAAATTTTTTTATAAAAAGCCTCCACGCGACTTCTGGGACGCGGGCCTAAGTAATGGCCGCATCTTAAGACAGCTCCGTCCACTGAGGGTTTCCATCCGCTGGCATCTGAGGCATCCCTGCCTGCCATGCCGCTGACGACCACCTGTTTGTCCCCCTCTTCATCCCCGGAGGTCCGTGGGCCGGATTTTGGCCGTACCATACCCGCACGGCTGTGCGGGTGCGAGCGACCCTTCTGTAGGCCCGGACTGAAGCCTGACGCGGTGCTCGAGCGCGCTGTTATCGTGCCCATCGAGGTGAGTGCACCCCTTCCTCTGCCCTCCGCTGACTCAGAACCCTGTGTTGAGGCGCCGGCTTCCTCATCCTGCACTGCAGGCTTTCTCCCTCGACGCCGCTCACAGGGGCCATGTTTGGCGGTGCCTGGTCCGGCGCACGTGGACAGTTGCCATTTGCTAGCGGCGGGAGTTCTCTCGCTTCTCACCGTCCCCGGAGGGCTCCGTTCTGGATCCGGGCCGTGTATCCTTCAATCTACATGCCGTCCTGCTGTGTTGAGCAGGAGAGCACTTGATTAAACAAACCGATTACTTTCTCTATAGCTTTTGGGGGAGGAGAAAAAGGAAAAACCGCATAAAAAAAAAAAAAAGGAATAAGATAAGAGAAAAAAAGGAACAAAACAAGAAAAAAAAATCATCAAATTGCAAGTGGGCCCTTTGGTTTCACTACCCCCGTCAATAAATATTTTTTTTGCACACTCGTTCGACCATCATACGAGTGGGACTGCTACTATTACATTGCGTAAAATTTTTGGTGATCCCTATATTCCTATCCCTATATTCAAAGGCCTAGAAAAAGGCCTAGAAAAATGCTCATTTAAGTTAAGTTTGCTATGTCTTTAAGAAGAAATTAATATAACTGTCTTTTCAGATAAAACCAAAATGTATCTTGTGTAATTTCGCTGTTTCTGCAGAAATAATTGACCACAAGCTGGGTGGAGGACCCATTTTGTATCCTGTTACAGGACATTACAGGACATCACCCAGGACGTAGAAAAAACTGCTGACTATGCCGATGACGCATGATACCTTGACCTTTGGAAATAGCTGATGTTTGATTCTCGTTTATTTAATAAATAAACTGTATGTCCACAATTTTATGCTGAAGTCAATCAAAATGTTAAGTTGACTCCCACCTGCTTACGTATAGAACTGCTATGAAACATATCAAAATCTAATAAAAGATCAGAGAGATCACTGGTTTCGTCCAGAGAAGCTGCATAGACCCATTCATTGTCTGTGTGATTTCTTTAAGCGCGCACCGTAACTTACCTGATTTCCCCACCGATTAGAACAGAGACTGGCATCCGAGGAAGGACTTTATTGTCCACTTCAGTGCCAGACTCGATACTTGACCGAGCCGTGTGGTACCTTGAGGGCACTCACAACCCACAGGTCCGACCTACCTTATGACGCGTTTTGACTTGGTTGACATCTGGCGCATGCACAACCCAACGGGCAGGGACTTTATGTTTTATTCTGACCCCCACAAATCATTCTCGCGCCTAGGCCTTTTTTTGATCTCGGACTCTCTTACTTTTCGCGCATTGCACACCGAGATTGGCCCGATAATGCTCACTGGCCACACGCCGGTTTCACTGGAGATGAAACTGGGAAACCCACAGTCCTATTCCCGAAACTGGCACTTCCCTTCCCATCTTATGACATCCGGTAAATTTACATCACACGTTGAGCTTGCCTGGCACAATTACACTGACGACAATATTGAACATGTAGAGGATGTCAATTTATTTTGGTCTGCGTCAAAAGCAGTGCTTTGAGGACAAATCATGGAGTTTACGGCCCGGAAACGGAAAGAGGACTCCCTGCATCTTACTAAGGCTCATTCGGATTTGCTCAGGAGTTATAGCGCTTATCTGACTGACCCAACGCCTATTGCATTGCAGACGTACAACCAAGATAAATCCAGATACGATACCCTAGCTACCACCCACGCGCAGCGCTCCTGGCAGCATCAGAAATCCCGGTTCTATCATTTTGGTAACAAACATGGTCGCCTCCTGGCCAACCTGGTTCGCTCCCAGACTCAGACCAGACCCTTTATCTCCCAAATTAAGACCACGGATGGTACCTTACTTACTGACCCAGTAGCTATTGCTGGGTATTTCCGACAATGTTTTGCTGACTTCTACAAGACAGGCCCTGATGATTGCCCAACGCAATTGAATATTTTTCATAAAGCATGTGACGGAACCGTTCCCTTCCGTCTGTCCTGGCTCTCCAGACACCCCTTCGTTGCGGTCAGCCCGGCTACTGGGAGCGCTGTCCTCAGCGCCTCGAGCAGCTTGACCTGCCTGCTTCTGTTCTTCTGCCCTGGAGCCGTTAGGAATCTCCAGAAGGCCGCTCTCTGCCTTCTGAGGGTGATAGTGTAGTGTAGCGTCACTGAATGAAACACCAAACGCGGTTGTATGTTCCAACAGGATCCTCTCTCTCTGAGCTTGAGAGTTCTCTTACTTCTTTTAATGAACAACGCCACCATTTATGCTGAAGTACAACAGTCATAATTTGCATACCCATACTAATTACTAGCATACCATACTAATTAGATTATGTCAATTATTTACAATAAACATTCTTCACATTCTCTTAGCCTTCAACTCACACAACATTTGTATATCCATTGTTCTAGCACATCAGATTAAACACACTATCAGAGATCCCTTGAATTAAACATGCAGCTAGATAATGGGGAAAACCCTGATGCATAAATTACACAGCAGCAAAGCTTGTTTACTGTATACACAAAACACATTTACCTACAGGAATATAGTATTTTAAAACCAAAGCTATGTCATTTAACACTAAACTAAATTAACTAAAACCAAACGATGTAAAATATATTTAAAATCACACGATATAAATGAACATAAAGTCTCTTGGGGTTGAAGCATGGAGCGTTACATCAACTCCATGACATATGTCCCTATGGTGCAATGGCATGGAAGAGTCCACAGTAACCCCAGCGTCATTAAAGCTGTCCCTGGCTGAGGGTCCTGGGGTTTGTGGCCGAGCCTCTTGGGGCATCCCGTGACACTCCTCCCCCTTCCCAAAGTTCGACGCACCCGGTTGGACCCCAACGGGTCATACGGGGAAGTCGGTGCTCCCAGGTCCATAGTCTGTCGGAAGGGGGCGAGCCACCACGCTTCTCCATTTGGCCTTGCGGCCGTGCCTGGCAGGTTGGGGGTACAAGTCGTTGGGGTTACCCCTCTTGGAATAAGGATCCTGTGGCTGGGGAGGGGTACCGCCTGTGCCACCTCCGGAATATCTCGCACCCGGGAAAAACGGGTGCTAAATGCATGCGCCCCGAGTGCCCTGGTCAGCCGTTGAGGAGAACAGTGGCTGCGTGGGGCCAAAGGGTTGTGGAGATGGGCAGAGCGGAAGCAGGCTCTGCCCCGTGGCCAGCGCGTCGGCTGGGTGGTTCAAGGCCGAGAAGGGGACCCCGGCCAGGAGAATGGCGTCCTCCATCTCCGGTGAGGTCCGTGACTGCGGGATAAGTAGCCCGAGGGTATCCCCCTTCTGCTCCTTGGGTGGATGGTGGGAGATGGGCAGAGGCCAGCAGCCCTCTGCCCCGTTGCCAACTCTTCTGCTGGGGGGTGGGTACAGAAATGACATCCAGGGGGTCAAGTGGGGTCAACGGCTGCGGGGTCAGCAGCTCGGAAAAACCCTGCTGCTCCTCAGGGCAGTCGGAGAGTGGGCAGAGGCCAGCGGCACTCTGCCCCGTTGCCAGCTCTTCTGCTGGGGGGTGGGTACAGCAATGACATCCAGGGGGTCAAGTGGGGTCAACGGCTGCGGGGTCAGCAGCTCGGAAAAACCCTGCTGCTCCTCAGGGCAGTCGGAGAGTGGCAGAGGCCAGCGGCACTCTGCCCCGTTGCCAGCTCTTCTGCTGGGGGGGTGGGTACAGAAATGACATCCAGGGGGTCAAGTGGGGTCAACGGCTGCGGGGTCAGCAGCTCGGAAAAACCCTGCTGCTCCTCAGGGCAGTCGGAGAGTGGGCAGAGGCCAGCGGCACTCTGCCCCGTTGCCAGCTCTTCTGCTGGGGGGTGGGTACAGGCACAACATTCGGGTGGTCGGAGGAGGACAACGGCTGCGAGCCAAGCAGCTGGGGTAAACCTGGCTGCTCCTCAGGGCATTCGGCAGAAAGTGGGCAGAGGCCAGTGGCACTCTGCCCCGTGGCCAGCTCTTCTGCTGGGGAGGCGGGTACCGGAACAAAGTCCAGGGGGACGGACGAGGTAAGCGGCTGTGGGGGAGGCAGCCCCAGGGTATCCCCCTCCTGCTCCTCGGGACAGCTGGGAATAGGTGGGCAGAGGCCAGCGGCGCTCTGCCCTGTGGCCAGCTCTTCAGCTGGGTGGGGGTCTTCTTGCGGGGGGATGGTTTGTTCCACCCCCGGGGCAATCAATGGCTGCGGCCAGCCTAGCCCGGGGAAACCATCTGCCCGCTCCTCCTGGCAGACTGTGGGAAGTGGGCAGAGGCCAGCGGCGCTCTGCCCCGTGTCCAGCTCTTCTGCTGGACCCGCGGACTCGGCCACCGTGCCTTCCTGCGGGTTTGAAGGAATCACTTCTTCTGCTGGGGCCCCAACGGGGACCCATGGGAGCATCTCGGCCTCCCATACTTCAAGGTTCCTTGGACTGTCGGTTCCTTCCGCCGGACAGTCCCAGTACATGGGACTTAGACCCGACTGCGGAACGCTGTCCAACAGTCTCCTATAGGCCTTCTCGAGCTCCCATTCTCGCTCTACTAGGAACTCCAGTTCCTCTAACTCAGAGTCCCTGCTATCGTACGGGAGCTCCTTTTCCCGTCGCTCCAGTATCTCCTCCGACCGCTCTTCTGTCTCTTCTCCGAACCCAGGGTCCTGGGCCATGTTCTCGTAAAGCAGCCCTGTGCCGCCGTAGTGGGGGCCTGCAGTGTAGGCGCCGTCAATGGTGCGGGGTAGCAGAGGGCCTGTTAGCCACCGGAGTGCGTGGTACGCGGCGTCCAGTGCAATCTCCTGCTGCACCAGGTATTGGAGCTCTGCCTCCCACTCCTCCGGGGGTCGATCTTGCAGGAACGCTGCTCGGGCGTTATACTGCACCTGGTAGATGACAGCGTCGGAGGGAACATGGACATCATGGTAGTCCCTTTCATGGTACAGGGCCTCGTACCAAAGTTCTTGGCGGATCTCGTCCCGCCACTCATGCCCAGTGGGCTCCACTGTGGACCCGTGGTACCGACCCAGGCCTTCCTGTAGCCTTCTCGGAAATTCCGCCCTCGAGTCCGCGAGGGTGCTGAGACAGTGGCACTGCCACTCGCTGGGGAATGTGGCGTCCTCGGATGCAGCTCCAGGTGGGCTGTAAGCCTCCACCCAAGGGTCGCTGGGATGTGCGTTTTCCCCAATACAGGCTCCAGGCGAGCTGTAAGTCCCGAAAGGGGTATCGCTGGGGGGGTGTAGATTCCCGGGGTGAAGCTCCAGTCGAGCTGTAAACCTCGGCCCAGGGCTCTACGGGGTTGGGTTCAGGGGTAAAATATTCAATCCTTTTTGCACGGAGCGCTGCCAACCGCAGCTCGTGCTGACGGTCCTTTTCTTGCTCCTCGCGCTCCTTGTCCCACTCCTCGCGCTCCTTGTCCCGCTCCTCTTCCTGTCGGACCTCCTGGATCGCCTTGCGTATGTCAGCCTCCGATGGGGCAGCTCCGAGTAGGGCGATCCGCTGCCGCGCCCTTCTGTCGAAGGCATTGTCAGATTCCTCTGCGAGGACAGGGGTGGGGACGGGTGACGTCACCGTCGACGCGCCCACCTGGTCTAGGACCTGCAGCTCCTTAATCAAGGTCTTCTTGCGTTTGGAGCCTGGGGTACCTCCCCGACTCTCCAGCATGTCCCGCAGGGTGTCTCTGTTGTAGTAACTGTACACCGCGATGGTGAAGGTCTTCTTGGGGGGTGCAGAGAGCGTATCCCACCGCTTGCCACCAGTGTGACGGAACCGTTCCCTTCCGTCTGTCCTGGCTCTCCAGACACCCCTTCGTTGCGGTCAGCCCGGCTACTGGGAGTGCTGTCCTCAGCGCCTCGAGCAGCTTGACCTGCCTGCTTCTGTTCTTCTGCCCTGGAGCCGTTAGGAATCTCCAGAAGGCCGCTCTCTGCCTTCTGAGGGTGATAGTGTAGTGTAGCGTCGCTGAATGAAACACCAAATGCGGTTGTATGTTCCAACAGGATCCTCTCTCTCTGAGCTTGAGAGTTCTCTGACTTCTTTTAATGAACAACGCCACCATTTATGCTGAAGTACAACAGTCATAATTTGCATACCCATACTAATTACTAGCATACCATACTAATTAGATTATGTCAGTTATTTACAATAAACATTCTTCACATTCTCTTAGCCTTCAACTCACACAACATTTGTATATCCATTGTTCTAGCACATCAGATTAAACACACTATCAGAGATCCCTTGAATTAAACATGCAGCTAGATAATGGGGAAAACCCTGATGCATAAGTTACACAGCAGCAAAGCTTGTTTACTGTATACACAAAGCGACGTAAAGAAGCAATCATTTTCACTACCATTTAGTCAAACGTGTGTAGTTTCATGTTTATTTGTTGGGTTTTGATATATTATGGAATATAGTATTTTAAAACCAAAGCTATGTCATTTAACACTAAACTAAATTAACTAAAACCAAACGATGTAAAATATATTTAAAATCACACGATATAAATGAACATAAAGTCTCTTGGGGTTTGAAGCATGGAGCGTTACATCAACTCCATGACATATGTCCCTATGGTGCAACGGCATGGAAGAGTCCACAGTAACCCCAGCGTCATTAAAGCTGTCCCTGGCTGAGGGTCCTGGGGTTTGTGGCCGAGCCTCTTGGGGCATCCCGTGACAAAGCGCAAATTACAAAAATATCCCCAACTGAAAGGGATGCCCTTTCAGCGCCGATTTCACACACCGAAGTCCAAAAGGCGATAACTCTGCTCAAAAATGGGAAAACCCCGGGGCCAGATGGATTTGGAGCAGAATATTACAAGCTCCTTTCGGGCTCGGTGGTTCCACACTTGGGGAGGAACCTCCTCCGACTTTTAATGAGGCCAGAGTGGTGGTTATCCCCAAGCCTGAAATCCTACTTTGGTCACTTCCTATTGGCCTATTGCACTATTAAACACTGACCTGAAACTGCTATCCACCATCTTGGCCGGCTGCCTACAGAGACTGATGGCCCGTCTGGTGGGCCCCCAACGAATGGGTTTCCTTGCTGGCCGACACTCTACCACAAACATACGCAAGGCTATAGCGGCCATATGGTCCTCCTCCCTTACACCACAAGCCTCAAATCTTCTATTGAGTTGCGACGCCGATAAAGCGTTCGACAGGATATCCTGGGTAGGGATGAGCTGCACACCCGAGTTCGGTTTGTATTTGAACCCGAACTTTCCAAATGTTCGAATCCGAACTCGAACTCAATACAAGTCAATGGGGCTTAAAATTCGATTTTTAGAATGCCCTCCAAGAGGGCATATATGCTAGATATTTGCCATAAAAGGTGTATGGGGGTCCGGGTAGTGCCCTGGGGGACAGGAAACAAGGACAAAAAGTTTTTAAAAAAAACGTTTTTAAAGGGACAGTGAGTTTCCAATGAAATAAGGGTTAAAAATAAAAACAAAAAATTCCTTCAAATATCGTGCCTAGGAGGTCCCCATAACCTGCCCATGAAGTGGCGGATTTCTAGGATGTATAGAAACACTTGAAAAGAAAAAAATTACGTTTCAAAAGACGGTAAATGCTTTTCCTTTAATCTATCCATAAACAACTGCTTGGGGCGGCAGTCTGTATGAAAAGAGGAGACATTTTCAGACACGTAGCAAAAGTTTAGTAATTTTTTGGCTAAATTATTGTGAAACTTATGCAGGTTTTGGATTAAAGTAACAATAGGTGCTTTAAAATTGGGCCTTTAGCGTCGGCAACAGTGCCGTCACACCGTAACCCCTCTGAGGATATGAATTTGATACAGGCGTCAGTGGCAGTGCACCCAAATATTGTGCTTTTGGTGCCAGGCCTGCAAGTACTATCATACAGTAACCCCTCTGTAGTATTGTGGAAGAATGCAGGGGTGGACCTTGCGGTCCTATATTAAAAATATATGAATCTGGTAATGGGCGTCAGTGCACCCAGATATTGTGCTTTTGGTGCCAGACTGCCAGGCCAGCAAGTACTATCATACAGTAACGGTCATAGAGTGCACGGTTGGACCAAATATTGTGCCTTTCATGGCAGCAAGTGCCTTCACACCGTAACCCTTTTGTGGTATTGTGGAAAAGTTCAGTGCTGGAGGTTTTGTGAATGCAGAAGACATCCCTGATCTATTCCGTTCCTTCAGCATCAGGGGATTGATAGCTGCTGATCCAGGACTGATTCATTTTTATAAATGTCAGCCGGTCTACAGAGTCGGTGGACAGACGCCCTCTTTTGTCTGTGACAAAACCTCCAGAGGCACTGAACGTCCTTTCAGAAAGCACGCTTGTCACGTGTAGACTGCGGGTGGTGTAGCAGGTTGAGGTTGTGAGCCCGGGATGCAGTGATGGAGGCAGATTCAGAATAACCAAGAGTGTTTATTGGAAACAAACACTGTAGCATGGAAACAGGCGAGGTATAGGCAAAAGAATCGTCAGGGTTCAGCAAGGGGTCTGGTACACGGGGAGTCTAAGGCTAGGGACAGATGAGCGCATTTTCTGCGGCCACCGTCAAAATGTACGTCGATGCGTGCGCACGCATTTTTTCACGGAATACGCTTAAGTGGTCAGACGATGCGCAATTCTGGACGTATTTCATGACGATGGGGTGAAAAGAAGTCTAGGGAAATCCGGCTGTTTGAACGTTATGTTGGCCGCACACTAGCAGCGTCTGACATCTCCTAATCACGCACACACGCTGCTATGCGGCCGCAGCGCACTCTGTACGTCAGTACCAGCGGTTTAACGTTCTCGAAAAAATGCGTTCATTTTCCACTTGCGTTGCGCGGCCGGACTTTTGTGCGACCGTACTTCGTATATTGGCTGTCATTGCCCGTCATCTGCTGCTAGTGCGGCCGTGATTATGTGCGCCAGAACGCGCGTTCGCACTGCCTCAGTCTGACCCTAGCCTTAGATGGGGGGCAGAGGGGGAGCAGGATGGAGGGTACCGGTTTGTGAAGGCAATGAAAGTCCAGATAAATAACAGAAGGTCCTTGGCGTCTTTGGCAGCGAAATCAATCGAATGGCGAGAGGTATCAGGGAGCTCAGTTGAAACAGGAATGCAGTCACTAACTTCAATGTGGAAGTCCAGTTTGGAGGGCGTAGCTTACTGATATACAGGGAAAATCAGGGGAAGGTGTGGTCAGGTGAGGAACTAGGGCTAGGATGCCGGGAACATACAGAAGGTTTCAGGAACGTGCATTGTTCATGGTGCAGGTAGCGTGAGTGACAGGGGCCAGAGCGTGGTGATCCTGACATTACACCCCCCTTAAGAGCCGACCCCCGGACGGCTAAAGCCCGCTCGTGGGCTGGAAGATCCACGGTTTTCACAATCTT
>RXON01004238.1:0-32808 GCA_009667805.1 Leptobrachium leishanense | reverse complement strand
GTGGAGAGTTCGGGTCTTACCGCAATGCCGAAGCGCGGTTCCCGGCTGGGCCGTTCGGTTCGGATCTCCGTCTTCCTGAAACCGAATCTTCCTGAGCAGCGCCTCTGCCCTGATACTCGATGCAGGGTCAGAGCGCTCGATTCGGATCGTATCCGAGTGGGCACCGTACTCTGAGGCCGCGGAGGACACTCAGATACGAAAATACGGTGGAGAATAAAGTCACACAGTCAAAGCTGAATGCACTGCAGAATCTGGCTTTATTGTTTACAGTCCAAGCATTTATTACCTCTGCACACAATTAGAATACAATGGGACTCCTTGCCCGCCCTCCCAGGACCCATTGGCCCTTGGCCTTCAGGGAGTCGCCAATTCGGACCGGATGGTCCGAATCGGCCATTTTACGATTCGAACCGGATGGTTCGAATCGGCCATTTTCCGAAACGAGAATTCCAACTGCGCCACAAGGATCGGAAAATGGCGGCGAGCAAGGCAAACACAGGGAAAATACATTACACCATAAACCAACGGGGAACACTTTATTAACACCACACAATGTCACATCTAAATAAAAATACTGGTAAACGGGGTGCGTGCCACCACACCCAAGTGTCCATGTCCCCACTGTCACTGCACCGCCCCTGGCTGAGGGTGCTGGGCCATCCCGTGACAATGATATCTTCCCTCAGTCAGAATATTCCCGCTATAATGTCCACTGTCTGACTCCACCAGGTCCTTTATAGTGAGGGATCCTGAATGGAAGGACGCCGAGGCTCTGTCTGCCAGACGGTAATAGTGCGAATAATTCTCCTCCAGTTCCACTAGTTTATCCTCTCCGATCTTCCAGACGACCTCAGTGCGGGGCCCAGAGTAATCTGGCTGGAACGTCACTGACTCTCCTTCTGCCTTCATAATCTCTGTGTGTTTAACTGGTACTGAACCTGAAATTATAAAGGAAAATCTGAGGAAAAAAACATAAAGCTTCATGAACTACACCTACTGAGAGACTTGTATCCAGGGAGCAGTCTCCGAGAGGCTCGTATAACAGGGAGCAGTGACAGTCACTGAAAGACTTGTATCCTGGGGAACAGTTACCGGAGACTCATATCCTGGGGAGCAGTCACTGAGAGACTCATATCCTGGGGAGCAGTCACTGAGAGACTCGTATCCTGGGGAGCAGTCACTGAGAGACTCATATCCTGGGGAGCAGTCGTTGCTGAGCCTTTTCACACCTCTGTGCTGAGCTCATTTTTACCGGTTTCGCTCATCATGTTTAAACGTGATTTGAATACACATTTTTTATATGACCCAGTATGACCCATATTATATGACCCATATTTATATGACCCATATTATATGACCCAATATGATTCAGAATATATTATTATTATATGTATACGTTATGTCCTGTCTGTATATTATAACATAAAATGCAATAAAATTCGAATTTTCAATAATTTACAACGTGTAAAGTGTTTTTTTTCACATTTTAACATGCGAGCGTTTGCGGTTATATTTTCTATGGGTTGCGCTTGTTAAAAAATAAATTTCAATCGTTACTTTTTTTGGGGAAAATTACGTGTTTTTTAGCAAACGCCCCCCATAGAAAAAATCGTTAATGCAGCATCATTGTTCACACATTATAATTGAAATGGGAACAATATTGCTGCATAAATAAAACAAAACAAAATATTTTTTTTAATTTTTTATTTAATTTTAATTTTTTTTCTTTACACTGTACATGGTCATGCTCTGGCCGTTCCAATGATATCAAACATTAACCCTAGCTTTCACGGATCGGGAGATAGGGGGTTCATTGGAACCCCCTATCTCCACCACAGGTGGCAGCAAGGGGTTAATTGTGGAACTGGCGCCATCGCGCTATGCGCAATGACGCCAGTCGTTAGGGGGATATCCGGAAGCTTGACCGACATCCAAGATGTCGGCCAGCTCCTGGAGGGGACCGCGATATGGCGCATGTTAATGCCATATCGCGATCCAGCCCCCTAGGGGTTAAAGACAGCCGCCGCTTGGAAGGGCAGGCTGTGCCCTTCCAAGCGGTGCCTGCCTTTAATCGCTGGCCCGCACGGATGGGAATGGGGAGAGGTCCGAAGGACCTCGCACCCTCCCCTTCAGGCACCTTCCCTGCAATGGCCGGGGGGTGCCTGAAATAGACATCATCGCGCAGGCGCGACAACGTTTATCGTGCCCGCTGGGGTCCGGGAGGCTGGGCTGACATCAAGGATGTCAGCCCACACCGGGGGACGCCGCGATCGGCCGGAATCCCGGTCGATCGCCACTGCAAAGGGAGGACGCGCTGAGCGCGTCCTCTGCAGCGAAGTGGCCATGCGGCAGGACGCGCTGAGCGCATCCGCCGCATGGAAAGGGTTAAGACACTCTGGCTTTGCTATCTGAGAACTCTATGGTCAGCAGCCAGTCTAGTTCCTGTTTCAGTTGCTTACAGTTAGTTGTTGATTGCAGTCGAGCTGAATAAAGAGCTGCTCCATCACCCTGCTATAAGATGGTGATTGTTCCTGTTATATTTGTACACTGGAAACACTACATGGTGTTATGAGTGAAAGAGTCTCTTGCCTGAGGACAGCCATTGTGACAAGGACTTTTTGAAGTTGATCCAGCTGCAGCATGGAGATTTTCAGACCACCTGAAGCGCTTCTCTTCAGTTCACAGGAAATGTAAGTGGAAACTGGAGGAGATGGCAGCAAAGATTTTCAATTTATGCTGAAGCAGTTGAATTATATAAAAAGGAGCTGAAAATCCAGATTGCCATAGCCCTGCGTGTTCTGGGGGAGGAAGGGCAAGAAGTTTATAACACCCTGGAATCAGCCCTGCATGTTCTGGGAGAAGAAGGGCAAGAAGTTTATAACACCCTGGAATCAGCCCTGCATGTTCTGGGGGAGGAAGGGCAAGAAGTTTATAACACACTGGAATCAGCCCTGCATGTTCTGGGGGAGGAAGGGCAAGAAGTTTATAACACACTGGAATCAGCCCTGCATGTTCTGGGGGAGGAAGGGCAAGAAGTTTATAACACACTGGAATCAGCCCTGCATGTTCTGGGGAGGAAGGGCAAGAAGTTTATAACACCCTGGAATCAGCCCTGCATGTTCTGGGGAGGAAGGGCAAGAAGTTTATAACACACTGGAATCAGCCCTGCATGTTCTGGGGAGGAAGGCAAGAAGTTTATAACACCCTGGAATCAGCCCTGCATGTTCTGGGGGAGGAAGGGCAAGAAGTTTATAACACCCTGGAATCAGCCTGCATGTTCTGGGGAGGAAGGGCAAGAAGTTTATAACACACTGGAATCAGCCCTGCATGTTCTGGGGAGGAAGGGCAAGAAGTTTATAACACACTGGATCAGCCCTGCATGTTCTGGGGGAGGAAGGGCAAGAAGTTTATAACACCCTGGAATCAGCCCTGCATGTTCTGGGGAGGAAGGGCAAGAAGTTTATAACACACTGGAATCAGCCCTGCATGTTCTGGGGAGGAAGGGCAAGAAGTTTATAACACACTGGAATCAGCCCTGCATGTTCTGGGGGGAAGGGCAAGAAGTTTATAACACCCTGGAATCAGCCCTGCATGTTCTGGGGAGGAAGGGCAAGAAGTTTATAACACACTGGAATCAGCCCTGCATGTTCTGGGGAGGAAGGGCAAGAAGTTTATAACACACTGGAATCAGCCCTGCATGTTCTGGGGGGAAGGGCAAGAAGTTTTATAACACACTGGAATCAGCCCTGCATGTTCTGGGGAGGAAGGGCAAGAAGTTTATAACACCCTGGAATCAGCCCTGCATGTTCTGGGGGAGGAAGGGCAGAAGTTTATAACACACTGGAATCAGCCCTGCATGTTCTGGGGGGAAGGGCAAGAAGTTTATAACACCCTGTAATCAGCCCTGCATGTTCTGGGAGAGGAAGGGCAAGAAGTTTATAACACACTGGAATCAGCCCTGCATGTTCTGGGGGAGGAAGGGCAAGAAGTTTATAACACCCTGGAATCAGCCCTGCATGTTCTGGGGAGGAAGGGCAAGAAGTTTATAACACACTGGAATCAGCCCTGCATGTTGGGGGAGGAAGGGCAAGAAGTTTATAACACACTGGAATCAGCCCTGCATGTTCTGGGGAGGAAGGGCAAGAAGTTTATAACACATTGGAATCAGCCCTGCATGTTCTGGGGAGGAAGGGCAAGAAGTTTATAACACCCTGGAATCAGCCCTGCATGTTCTGGGGGAGGAAGGGCAAGAAGTTTATAACACCCTGTAATCAGCCCTGCATGTTCTGGGAGAGGAAGGGCAAGAAGTTTATAACACACTGGAATCAGCCCTGCATGTTCTGGGGGAGGAAGGGCAAGAAGTTTATAACACCCTGGAATCAGCCCTGCATGTTCTGGGGAGGAAGGGCAAGAAGTTTATAACACACGGGAATCAGCCCTGCATGTTCTGGGAGGAGGGCAAGAAGTTTAAAACACACGGGAATCAGCCCTGCATGTTCTGGGGAGGAAGGGCAAGAAGTTTATAACACCCTGGAATCAGCCCTGCATGTTCTGGGGGAGGAAGGGCAAGAAGTTTATAACACACTGGAATCAGCCCTGCATGTTCTGGGGGAGGAAGGGCAAGAAGTTTATAACACACTGGAATCAGCCCTGCATGTTCTGGGGGAGGAAGGGCAAGAAGTTTATAACACCCTGGAATCAGCCCTGCATGTTCTGGGGAGGAGGGCAAGAAGTTTATAACACACTGGAATCAGCCCTGCATGTTCTGGGGAGGAAGGGCAAGAAGTTTATAACACCCTGGAATCAGCCCTGCATGTTCTGGGAGAAGGGCAAGAAGTTTATAACACACTGGAATCAGCCCTGCATGTTCTGGGGGAGGAAGGGCAAGAAGTTTATAACACCCTGGAATCAGCCCTGCATGTTCTGGGGAGGAAGGGCAAGAAGTTTATAACACACTGGAATCAGCCCTGCATGTTCTGGGGGAGGAAGGGCAAGAAGTTTATAACACACTGGAATCAGCCCTGCATGTTCTGGGGGAGGAAGGGCAAGAAGTTTATAACACCCTGGAATCAGCCCTGCATGTTCTGGGGAGGAAGGGCAAGAAGTTTATAACACACTGGAATCAGCCCTGCATGTTCTGGGGAGGAAGGGCAAGAAGTTTATAACACACTGGAATCAGCCCTGCATGTTCTGGGGAGGAAGGGCAAGAAGTTTATAACACACTGGAATCAGCCCTGCATGTTCTGGGGGAGGAGGGCAAGAATTTATAACACCCTGGAATCAGCCCTGCATGTTCTGGGGGAGGAAGGGCAAGAAGTTTATAACACACTGGAATCAGCCCTGCATGTTCTGGGGGAGGAAGGGCAAGAAGTTTATAACACCCTGTAATCAGCCCTGCATGTTCTGGGAGAGGAAGGGCAAGAAGTTTATAACACACTGGATCAGCCCTGCATGTTCTGGGGAGGAAGGGCAAGAAGTTTATAACACACTGGAATCAGCCCTGCATGTTCTGGGGGAGGAAGGGCAAGAAGTTTATAACACCCTGTAATCAGCCCTGCATGTTCTGGGAGAGGAAGGGCAAGAAGTTTATAACACACTGGATCAGCCCTGCATGTTCTGGGGAGGAAGGGCAAGAAGTTTATAACACCCTGGAATCAGCCCTGCATGTTCTGGGGGAGGAAGGGCAAGAAGTTTATAACACACTGGAATCAGCCCTGCATGTTCTGGGGGAGGAAGGGCAAGAAGTTTATAACACACTGGAAAAGCCCTGCATGTTCTGGGGGAGGAAGGGCAAGAAGTTTATAACACACTGGAATCAGCCCTGCATGTTCTGGGGAGGAAGGGCAAGAAGTTTATAACACCCTGAATCAGCCCTGCATGTTCTGGGGGAGGAAGGGCAAGAAGTTTATAACACACTGGAATCAGCCCTGCATGTTCTGGGGGGAGGAAGGGCAAGAAGTTTATAACACCCTGTAATCAGCCCTGCATGTTCTGGGAGAGGAAGGGCAAGAAGTTTATAACACACTGGAATCAGCCCTGCATGTTCTGGGGAGGAAGGGCAAGAAGTTTATAACACCCTGGAATCAGCCCTGCATGTTCTGGGGAGGAAGGGCAAGAAGTTTATAACACACGGGAATCAGCCCTGCATGTTCTGGGGAGGAAGGGCAAGAAGTTTAAAACACACGGGAATCAGCCCTGCATGTTCTGGGGAGGAAGGGCAAGAAGTTTATAACACCCTGGAATCAGCCCTGCATGTTCTGGGGGAGGAAGGGCAAGAAGTTATAACACCCTGGAATCAGCCCCTGCATGTTCTGGGGGAGGAAGGGCAAGAAGTTTATAACACACTGGAATCAGCCCTGCCCGCTGACAGGACATTAGATTCAGTGCTCAAGTTGTTCAGGGATCATTGCAATCCCAAGAAAAATTTGTGTTTGAGAGACATCCGTTTTGGGCACATCCACATCTAAAGGAGCAAGGAATTGAAAGGTATATGACAGAGCTGCGGCAGAAAGCCAGAGACTGTGAATTTGGGGCAATGCTGGATGACATGTTAAGAGACAAATTAGTTTTCAGTGTTACTGATACCAGACTTAAAGAACGTTTGCTCAGAGAGACTGAACTCCACCTACAAACGGCAATAGACATACAGTATGTCAGGCTGCTGAAGCCACTAAAGTTCAGGTTCAAGTTATGGCTGCAAACCTGTCAGGAAGCCTCACCAGACTATTCATTTATTAGAATACAAAACTATGCTCAGTAAACAAGGAGAGGCCACTAAAGCATTCACAAAGAACTCTCATTATGCCACAAGGTCAGAACAAAAAGGAGTGTATGCCCTAAGTGTGGCAACGTACACCCACCTCAAAGATGCCCATCGTTTGGATGTGTTTGCTACATTTGCCACAAAAAACATCACTTTGCAAAATGTTGTAAATCAGAGAGGCAGGAGCGTGAACATGCGAAAACTGTAGATACATTATTTATTGGAGATATACTGAGAGATATACCTTCTAGCAGTGAAAACGAACAAGCGCCGAAACACTCTGCGTGGTTGTCTGTGGTGCAAATCAATGGGGCACCTATTAACTTTAAACTAGATAGTGGTGCTGAGGCAAACGTATTACCCCTCACAGTCTTCAACAGGATTCCTGGACAGCTCTGCCTCAGAAATACTAACACTACTCTAGTCGCCTATGGAGGATCGAGAATCTGCCCAGAAGGGATTGTGTCTCTGACTGCGGCTACTCCCACGCATACAGCAGAGCTGGAATTCTTTATTACACGATGTTCCTCAATTCCATTACGAGGAAAAGCAGCATGTCAGGAATTGGATTTACTTCGTAAAGTCCACACAGTGTCTACACAAACCATCAGTACGAAAGATGATCTGCTGAAATGTTACCCTGAGGTTTTTCAGGGAATTGGGCAATTTAAAGAACCATACCACATCTACTTGGACCCGAGTGTTGCTCCAGTTGTACACGGCTGCAGGAAAATCCCATTTTCAATTCTGGGAAAACTTAAAGAGACTCTCATGCAATTAGAAAAAGATCAGATCATTGCTACAGTACATAGTCCCACTGAGTGGGTGAACAGCCTTGTGGTTACAGAAAAGAAGAATGGCACTCTGTGGGTATGTTTGGACCCCCGTGACCTCAACAAGGCTATAAAGCGTCACCACTTCAATATCCCCACCGCAGAGGATGTACAGAGTCAGCTTGCTGGCAAAACCATATTCACCATCCTTGATGAAAAAGACGGTTACTGGCAAGTTAAATTAGACAGAGAGTTGTCAGAACTGTGTACTTTTAACTCCCCATGGGGGCGCTTTAGATTTTGCAGGATGCCATTTGGTATAAAGTCAGCGAGTGAAGTGTTTCAGAAGAAGAATATGGAGATTATTGGGGACATCGCAGGTGTGCATATCATAGCTGATGACATGATTAATGATTATTGCTGCAACATCGCAGGAGGAACATGATCGGATTTTAATCCAGGTATTGAACCGAGCATTAGAGGAGAACATCAAGTTCAATCCAGACAAAATCCAATTCAAAGTATCAGAAGTCCGGTATATGGGACACGTTATCACCCCTGTAGGAGTTCAACCTGATATGGAAAAGGTCAATGCAATTAGTAAAATGCCTGACCCGGAGGACAAAAAAGGGCTACAGAGATTTTTGGGCATGATCCGGTATCTTGCACAATACATACCTGAGGAGGCAGAGATTACAGCACCATTGAGGAAGCTGCTTTGCAAGGCTGTAATTTGGCAGTAGGGCCCAGAGCATGCTAAAGCAGTACTGTCTTTAAAACAGGCGCTGATTGAGGCTCCAGTATTTAGATTTTTTGACCCCACAAGGGCAGTGGTGATTCAGGCAGGTGCCTCTAAGTCAGGTCTTGGAGCGTGCTTACTTCAGGATTACTGTCCCATTGCGTATGCATCTAGAGCAATGACTACCACAGAGCAGACTTATGCACAGATAGAAAAAGAACTACTGGCCATTGTATATGCAACAACAAAGTTCCACCAGTTTATATTTGGCAAACCAGTCACAGTCCAGTCTGACCACAAGCCTCTTGAAGCAATTCTGATTAAACCATTATGCAAAGCACCAGCAAGACTCCAACGTATGCTCTTACAACTGAAATGATATGACCTACAGATCGTATACACTCCTGGATGTGACATGCATATTTTGGATACCCTTTTGAGGGCCACTGTGGATCCGCCGGAACAAGAAGAGGACATGCTATCAACAGAGAGGGTTATTTACAGTCATCAGAATCTATTGGGGCTGATATGTTATCTTATTTACAGACTTCAACAGCAGAAGATGAAACCTTATCTGCCATTAAACAAGTTTTATCTCACAGTTGGCCACTGAGAAAAAAGCAACTTCATCCTAATCTACACCCGCATTGGCAATGCAAAGATTTGCTCCGCATGGAGGATGGTCTCCTATTGCTCGGTGATCAGATTGTGGTACCTCAGAATGCTCACAGAAAAATTCTGGAAAGCTTGCATAAGTGCCATCAAGGAATACAGAGGACCAAAATGCGGGCTCAGATGATCCTGTTCTGGCCCGGCATGTCCAGGGACATACAACAGATTGTAGAGACCTGCAAGATTTGTGCTAGTCACCAACCAGCGAATCAAAAGGAGCCATTACTCTCACACAAAATTCCTCACCTTCCTTGGCAAAACTGGCAATGGAGATTTTTGAGTGGAAAGGGGTCTCGCTCCTTGTGATAGTGGACTATTTCTCCAAGTACCCTGAAGTGTTAAAACTGTCTGATAAATCTGCAAAGACAGTGATTGGCAAACTGAAAGCAACCTTTAGTAGACATGGCATCCCAACAGAAGTCATCTGCGACCATGTACCCTCTGCAAGTGCTGAGGTGAAGGACTTTGCTGCCCAATGGGGTATAAAGTTTACTCACTCTAGTCCTGGCTACCCCCAATCGAATGGACTGGCAGAACGAACTGTGAAAACAATCAAGCTAATGCTCCAGAAGGCATGGGAATCGGGGGTAGATCCTCATATAGGGCTTCTGGAGCTGCGCAACTCCCCAGTCACTGGTATGGCCTACTCTCCAGCACAACTTTTAATGGGCCGGGTACTAAGGACCAAATTACCTGTTGTGGCCTCTGCATTACAGCCACAGATCCCGAAGCACGCACACAAAAAACTGAGGGAATTACAGCGCAGGCAGAAAGTGTACTATGATCATGGTGCCAGATCACTACCGCCTTCCGAAAAGGGGAAGCAGTCCGTATGGAGATCACGGCAGGTTGGCAGCTTGCAAAGATATCATCTGTTGGTCCTGAGCCAAGGTCTTACTGTATGTAGTTGAAAGTCCGGATGGCAGAAAGTACAGGAGAAATCATCATCATCATCTCAGGAATGGATGGATAACACAGTGTGTCAAGACCACCCAGAGCCCCAGCTACTTGTAACTGCAAGTGAAGCAGAGTCAACATTTGCAGAAAGTTCAGCCTCAGAGACTGACGTGTCAGGTACAGATTGAGACCAAGGAGCCCTGGTCCCTATAAATCCTACAGAATCTGCGCAGAACACAATGGGAGCTGAAAGAGTCATACACCTTCCTGAGAGAGTGAAAGATTATGTCATAGGATAATGTATACTTTGCTTTCCTAACACGTTTTATAGTTTTGTTTATAGTTCAGTAATGTTGTTTGTTTAAAGGGGGATTTGGAAATGGTTGGGAGATGTGGTGTACTGTTACTTTAAGACACTCAGGCTTTGCTATCTGAGAACTCTATGGTCAGCAGCCAGTCTAGTTCCTGTTTCAGTTGCTTACAGTTAGTTGTTGATTGCACTCAAGCTGAATAAAGAGCTGCTCCATCACCCTGCTATAAACTGGTGATTGTTCCTGTTATATTTGTACACTGGAAACACTACACTGAGAGAAACACATCCTGGGGAGCAGTCACTGAGAGGCTAATATCTTGTGGAGCAATCACAGAGAGACTCATATCAATGGGAGCAGTCACCAAGATACTCACATCACTGGGAGCAGTAACAGAGAGGCTTGTATCACTGGGAGCAGTCACCCCCAGTTACAGATCATATCCGATGGGATCTATAAACTTGTATCAGTTTGTGTGCTTGTGCTGGAGCCGTACAAATGGTTCTGATCCGATACTTACATGATACCTTTAGGATGAATGTGTTTTCATGATATTTTCCCTCAGTCGGAATATTCTGAGAGGGGCTCATAATGTAGTGGAGTCAGGCTGAAAGATGGTTGCTACCATGAGCCAGGCAGCCATCTTGTTCAGAATATTGGTTCACCAGTAAATAGAATAGTTTTTAACTTAGAAGTGAAAAGCAGAGCTTACATAGAATTTAAGGAATGTGTGGTAGATTAGAAAGACTAACAAGAGATCCAGGCAGAATCCGGCCGGCTCTTGGCACGGAGAGACAGGAAGATTTATGAATGGTACAAGGTCAGTTGAGACGAGTAGAAGAACAAAGAAACATAGAAAACAGACCAGGCCCCAGGCTATCTGAATAAACATAGCCTATAGGGAGGGAGGCACTGCCCGGAGAAAGACAGCACAGCAAATCACAGACTGTCAAACTAACATGAAGTGTATCAATTTATAGTTAAATGTGGAATTTCCTTTGTGCTAATGATGGGAGGTACTAACCCACGTGGGGTGGAATAAAGTGTCATCGGGAGGTGGGCTAATTGGGATGTACCTAATTATGTATTCGGGTATAAAACATATGTCACTGTGAAATCGGGGCTCACTCTAAGCGATTCAATCCTGTGTGAGCACTTGTGTGACGACAAATAAGATTTGCCTTTCCTGAAGAGACTCGTGTTTGGACAATCCTTGCTTTGTCTGGTCCGGCGCCAATCCGAAAGTGAACCTGACTGATTCCGGTTACATTTCTTGGGGGCTCGTCCGGGATTTGGGCCTTTTGCCAAGACACAGGCAACGGCTGCTGGACACAGTGCGGCGATATTGACTGCAGGTGCACAAGAATCCCGCTGGTTGGGCGTCCATTGACGGTGAGCTGACATCTGCAGGCGCCAAGCAGGATTTCCTGTTCAGTGGACCTCGTCTCGTCCCAAACGGACCCCTGACCCGGAATTGGCATTGAGTCCGAGGAAACAGCGAACAGCGCCGGCGATAGGTAACGTGTCTTCTGTGTTTTGTATGTCTAAGAGAGATACCGGTATCTAAGGGAAACGTCCGACTGAGATAGACGGATAAGAGGATGCGATGGCCACCATCCTATTGGCATATCTAGCCCGCTGCTGATAGCACCGACATTGCTAAGGAGCCAGAGTGGCTAGCGGGTGTCTGGATTCGGGGGAATTGAATGCCAATCAAAGGTTAAGTTCTGTGAGAGAGGGAGGAGGTAGCCACGTGGAGTTGCATAGTCATAGTTAGTGTTTGTAAATAGAGCTTCACCACGTGGGTAAACGGGAAAGGAGGAGGGATTTTCTGTGACTGGGCTAGGAGCCTGAGTCAGTGCCTAGTGTATATGCCGTGTAGTGAGCTACAGAGAACGGGGTGCACATAGTCACACGCAGACAAGAGTTAGAGTTCAAATTACGGGGTACAAGGAGCCACAGAGGAGGGACTGAGTGCCTTCCGGCTAGTAGAGAGAGTTGAAATGCTATATGTTCTGTTTTGTGTTGAAAGTATCTGATACGGGATGTGTTGTGAATGAATTGACTCGAGTGCTGTGAGTGAACGTGCGCCTACTCGCCCCGCGAGGAAGCAAACTCGAAAGTGGACCCCGAACGTACGTTTTCGGCTCAGGCGACTGCAGTCGGCTACTGAAGGGGGAAGCGCCTCAGACACGGATGAACTGTTGATTGAAGTATCAGACTGTGGATTTTAACTGTTGTTGGAAAAATATATCTGTATAGTAAAAGGTACTGTTCTCAGGAGTGACAATGGGTAACGGGTCATCAAAGCCCAAGAAGGTAAAGGAGGGGGAGACGCCCCTAGAATATATGGTGCGAAATTTCGATGCATTGTATAAAACTCATGATTATGGAATAGAATTGACGAAAGAAAAGCTAAAAGTAATGTGTACAGTTGTGTGGCCGTTATTAGTCCAGGGATGGCCAGAGCAGGGGTCAATGGACCCAGAGTTAGTACAGAAGGTACATTCCCAGGTCACAGAGCAGTATGGACATCCTGAGCAGTACCCATATATAGATATATGGAGATATTGTATTAAAGATAAAAGTCATTTTATAATGGTAGCGGGGAGAAGTAAGAAGCAGGATCCCCCAAGTGAAGAGAGAGAGAGACCGGTGTTAGTAGAACAACCGGAAGAGAGCGATGGTCTGCCCTCGTCCTACCCATCATGTTATGGGGCAGCTAGGGAAGCTCTGAATGCCGCGATTGCGCGGGCGGAAAGGGGGGAGCGGGCAGCGGCTGTGGCTCCCCATTAGCGGATGGGAGTCCAGGGCCAATGCAATACACATACGTCCCATTCACGACAACGGATCTTTTTAATTGGAAAACACACACACCACTGTATGCCACGAATCCCGCAGCAGTGGCCAGTATGATAGAGTCAGTTATGCTCACACATAACCCCACATGGGCAGATTGTCAGCAATTAATGTTGACAATGTTCACCACAGAGGAAAGAGCCCGAATAAATAGTAGCGCGCAGAAGATTTTACTCGCCCAAGCCGTAGCAGATGCTAAACCTCATCCAGAAGCATGGGCAGAGGAACACTACCCCAAAACAGATCCTAAATGGCCATATAATACAGTTGAAGGAGTTGCACATCTGCAGACATACAGAACAGCAGTAATAATGCGTGTCAAAGCGGGAGGGAAGAAGCCCACAAATATGGGAAAAATAGCAGATGTGGTACAAGAGGTTAAAGAATCCCCGAGTGCGTTTCTAGAGAGATTGCTGGATGCGTACAGGATGTATAGTCCTATTGATCCTGAAACGACGGAGAATCAGAGGTTAATTAACTCTTCGTTTGTGGGTCAGTCACAGAGGGATATACGGAATAAAATACAGAGAATAGATGGGTTTTTGGGAAAAGGTATTAGCGAATTAGTTGAGATCGCTAATAAGGTGTATCATAACCGGGATTTAGAAGAGATAAAGAAACAGAAGGGACATACCGGGGTGATCGGATACATGGGGAACGGTGGAGGACGAGGTGGCCCAGACAGAGGGAGGGCAAGGGGTAGGGGGGCTAGAGGAAGGGGGTAGGGGAGCCCCCAGGGAACCCCTAGGACCCAATCAGTGCGCGTGGTGCCGGGGTGAAGGTCACTGGAAAAACGACTGTCCTGCATTTTTGGCTAAATTTGGGGGACAGGGTGAAGTTGGGGAGGCGGGAGGTCAAGCCCCTAACGGCCAGGTAACTGACGGAAGGTATGAAAGGAATGAGGGAAATGTAGCGGGGTTTGTGGGACTGGCGGGGACATCATTTGAAGGGCAGGATGCATATTGACGGGGACCTGGGCCCATCCCGCTCGGTAGCCACGAGCCCACGGTCACAATGAGAGTGGGAAATAAAGATGAAGTTTTTATGGTTGATACCGGTGCCGAATATTCAGTTGTAACAAAGCAAATCGCACCTCCAATGGGAAATGAGGTTGATATTATGGGAGCAATGGGGGTGTCTGCTAAATATCCTTTTCTTGCTTCTAGAAAATGTAGTGTGGGTGGGCATAATGTTGAACATGAATTTTTGTATATGCCCGAATGTCCCATCCAACTCCTGGGGCGGGATATCCTTTGCAAATTACGAGCCCAAATTACGTTCCTTCCCGGGGGTCACGCTCAATTAGACCTGCCCGAGAGTGGCGGCTCTGCTCGGCAGCATACTCCAGCCAGCCCGCACAATCCACAATCTGTGAAAATTGCAGTAGTTATGCCAAGGGAGGAAGAATGGCGTACGGCACCTACTCTGCCTGCCGCGCCGGATCCGCACGCACTACTCCTTGAAATTCCCGGGGTATGGGCGGAGGAAAATCCGCCAGGACTTGCTATAAACATACCCCCGGTATATGTGGAATTAAAGCCCGGCGCAACACCTGTGGCTCTAAGACAATATCATATTCCACAGAAAGCCAAGCAGAACATACAAATACATTTACAGAGACTTAAAGATCACGGCATATTAAAATTCTGCGTGTCACCATGGAACACACCCCTATTGCCAGTACTGAAAGAGGGCACACAAGAGTACCGCCCTGTCCAAGATTTACGAGCTGTCAACGAGGGCCAGTAACACTACACCCTGTGGTTCCTAATCCATACAATCTGCTGGCATTAATTCCCGGAGATACACAATATTACACAGTGCTTGATTTAAAAGACGCTTTCTTTTGCATCCGTCTGGCTCCAGCAAGCCAGCCCCTTTTTGCATTTCAGTGGGAAGAGTCTACTACGGGGGCGCGCCATCAAATGACGTGGACGCGCCTCCCTCAAGGTTTCAAAAATTCGCCCACGATTTTTTGGTGCGCGCTCAGCCAAGATCTCCTCGCCTTCAACGCTCAGCCAGACAAAGTAGTGTTACTCCAATATGTTGATGATTTATTACTGGCTTCTCCCACAGAAAAAGACTGTTTATCCGCCACAAAAGCTTTGCTACATCTGCTAAGCCAAGCAGGTTAGAGTTTCCAGAAAGAAAGCTCAAATATGTAAACAAAGTGTGAAATACCTGGGCTTCCAGTTAACAGGTACCAAACGTGCACTGGGGGCAGAAAGAAAAGAAGCGGTGTGCCGCATACCCCAACCAAAGACCAGGAGACAAGTCCGTGAGTTCCTGGGAGCTGCAGGCTTCTGCCGCCTGTGGATCCCCAACTGCGGACATTGCCAAGCCACTTCATCAAGCCACCAAGGGGGGAGAACAAGACCCCTTTCATTGGGAAGAAGAGCAAACCGCAGCGTTTCTGAAATTAAAAACTCTGCTGATGGAAGCTCCTGCACTGGGCCTGCCAGACCACAGCAAGCCTTTCCAGCTGTTCGTACATGAGCATAACCAAACAGCAACAGGAGTACTGGTCCAGGTTTTTGGCTCATGGCTAAGGCCTGTGGCCTACCTCTCCAAGCAACTCGACCCTGTGGCCTGCGGCCTACCCCCATGCCTGAAAGCAGTGGCTGCCACCGCAATGCTGATAGCAGAAGCAGACAAGCTGACCCTTGGACAAGTCCTTCATGTCAAGGTGCCCCATGCTGTCAAGGCTCTGCTGGATGTGAAAGGAGGTTACTGGTTCAGCAACAGCCGGATGACAAAATACCAAGCAATGATGTGTGAAAATCCACGGGTTCGTTTGGACCTCATCGCTACCCTAAATCCTGCTACTTTACTGCCTGACTGTGAAGAAGATCCAGATCATGAATGCCTCCAAGTCATGGAAGAAGTGTTCAGTAGCAGGCCAGACCTGAAAGATGTACCCCTAGACAAATACGATCTACAGCTATTCACCGACGGTAGCAGCTATATGGATGATGGGAAGAAAGTCTCCGGCTATGCAGTAGTCTCAACAGAAGAAGTCATCGAAGCAAAGCCACTGCCAGGCCATACATCTGCACAATTGGCTGAAATAACAGCTTTAACCAGAGCCCTCCAAATTTCAGAAGGCAAGAGAGTCAATATCTACACAGATTCCAAGTACGCCTTCATGACAGTCCATGCACATGGTGCACTCTACAAAGAAAGAGGCCTACTCACGTCTTCAGGACAACAATTCAAATATGCAGCTGAAATCGCGGCCCTCCTGGAAGCAGTATGGAAACCAAGTGCTGTCAGCATCATGCACTGCCGTGGCCACCAAAAAGGCCATGATGAAATTCCTAAAGGTAACAGACGCGCAGACCAAGCCGCAAAAGCAGCTGCAAAACCACAATTACCAGCAGGGGACCAAGCTAAAGTATTAATCTGCAAACAAGAACCTCAACCTCCTATGCCAAATTACGAATTCTATATGAACTTGAAAAAGTTTGAACCCCACGGCGAATTCATCGAAATAATATTGCACAAATGGCAAGATGATTACGAAATGCTAGAACTCAATCATGATTACATTCAATGGCTTTTCCCAACTCGGACACAAGGCCGAAATTTCTACTCTACTCCTTTGAATCCGCAAGAAACACGCCTGATGATTAACACCTCAGAAGTTCAGCAAAGACTGCGCAGGGCCTACAAAATGATGCTGAAATTCTTCGGCGTAAAAATAGTGGGGGAGGAGGAAGACAAAGAAACAACTGAGGTTGAACGAGCAGAAAATTTCGCAACACGTTTCGAAAATCTGACAATCAATCCTCATAATAATCTACGAATCACACGAATACTGCACAGTCTGGGAGAATTGGGAGCAGAAGAATATCAAGTCCCACTGGTGAGGTTCTTCCTCAAGGAGATCCTTATCAAGAACAGACTGCCAAGAATGAAGAAAAGTGCAATGAACTTTTTCATACCAGCAGTAAGAGATTCACAAGACAGACAAGATTTGTTATTTTTCGCATGGCGATACTATTTCCCAAAAGAAGAATTCATCTGGGGAAATCATGGAGAATTGGCACGATACAAACCAAAACCAGTGGTAGCTGCACTACTACCGGCGCCACTGAGCGAATGGACACCTGTGTATTCAGAAAAAGAAAAGAAGTGGCTGACAGAAGAACCTGGAGGGTATGGAGAAGATGGGTGGTTCCAGATGGAGAATGGACGAATAGTTCTACCAGCAACACTGGCTCCTGAAATCGTAAGAACACTTCACGCAAGTACCCATGGAGGGAGAGAAATGATGGAGCAACAGTTGGAGCCACATTTTTATGTACCAGGATTGTCAGCAATCTGCAAAACAACAGCTCAACAGTGTGTAACATGTGCCAAAAATAACCCAAGAACAGGCCCATCTCAACCCCCAGGGAAACAGCCAATCGGGCTGTCCCCAATGGCATCATTACAAATAGACTTTACGGTACTGCCACCCTGCAAGGGATACAAATATTTACTGGTGATGGTGTGCACATTGACAGGATGGGTGGAAGCCTTCCCAACAAGAACTGAAAAGACTGCAGAAGTAGTGAAAAGCCTGATGAAAGAGATAATACCACGTTACGGGCTTCCACTCGAAATAGGGTCGGACAATGGCCCTGCATTTATCCAGAACTGTTTACAACAACTTGCCCGGCTACTGGGCATCACCTGGAAACTACACATCGCCTACAGGCCCCAAAGTTCGGGAAAAGTTGAGAGAATGAACCGTACCATAAAGACTTTGATGTCCAAACTGTGCCAAGAGACGTCACTAGGCTGGTTGGACTTGCTGCCGATAGTCCTTTTGCACATTAGGTGCAGACCAACCCCCCAATTGAAGCTAAGTCCGTACGAACTTATGTTTGGACGGCCAACCCCTCTGATTAATGGACTAAGGGGGGACCTTCGGGCATTGGGAGAAACTAAACTAAATGACCAGGTAGTAATGCTGGGTAAATCAATGCAGAAATTAAATACTTGGGTGGGGGATAATATACCACATTTTCTGTATCCTTCATTGCATAAGTATTGTCCGGGAGACTCAGTATGGGTAAAAGAGTGGAAAAATGATCCACTGGGTCCAAAATGGAGAGGTCCTTATCTTGTCGTGTTATCAACCCCTACAGCAGTAAAGGTTGCCGAGGTGGTCCCGTGGATACATCACTCCAGGGTAAAAGCAGCTGCAGCTAGTCCTGAGCCAGCATGGAAGGTCGTTACCGACAAGGCCAACCCGCTGAGGCTAAAGCTGACCAAAACCACAGCCAAGAGCACCTAAATGATCCCAACCCAGATGATTCAGAGGATCAACAAGTGGGTGTTTTGATGGGCACAGGTCCTGACCACCCACCAACGGGGGATAACCATAGGGTGCTTTTTAGGGGCCCTGCCCCCACCCTTGATCATCCAGAAATGTTCTTTACCTTTGAAATTCCGGTGGGGAGGGATTGGGTTTATGTGACTGTGAAAAGAATTGCCCAAGGAATCCTGACATTCGGGGCATTTGTGGTGCTGATTTTATATCTTGCCAATTTGATTTATGGACTCTCACGTGGAGCATGCCCCAATTGTAAGAACGGTGTGGGGAAAGTGGATATCTCCCATATCTGGAATGGTACACACCCGGTGATGGAGAACCGTACCATGTGGAGGCAAAAACGAGAAGTCTCATCTGAGATATTGCCAAGAGGACATTTACTTGTGCAATTAAATATGATTATGCTAAGAAATCTGGGCAAAAGCATGTTGGGTGTGCAGCAGAATGCACCCAGAGACAATTCATATCCCATTTGCTTCTGTTGAACCTGAGTATGTTTGCATCAGGGAATGTCACAATACACTCTTTTCGGCCACCAAGGGAAGAACCAGAAAAGTACGAGGCCGGGTACCCCATAATAGGGTACATATATCCTCCAGAATGGTGTTTTCAAATAGGGCCAGATAAAGACACTCATAAGAAGGAAAGGTGTTACTCAAGCAAATTCAATTGGACATCATATATATATACAGTTGATTTAGAGGGACACTCGAATTATCTATACATACAGTGCAGAAAACTCACAAGTGAACAAGAAGAAGTGATTGCAAGTGAGTCTGGAGGGGCGCAGAGTGTGCTGGAGACAACGAGACGAATGAGGCGAATGATGTTGGAACTAGCAAAGGGAACATTACACCTATCACCATTTATGCTAGAAGAGGGATACCAGGTGTGTTGTGGGAGAGTGTGTTACACATGGGTTCCACCAACAATAACAGGAATGTGTTATTTGGCTAAATTGATCCCAATCCAGAGACTAAGGGGAGAAGACACAAACACAGACACAGAACTGCACCCTAGGTACCCACTGGTGTTTGAGAGACCGAAGAGAGAGTTGTTTGCAAAGATGGATCGAATATGGACATGGCTGCCAGCATGGACTGGATGGGGAGGAGAGATGATGAGGAGATTGAATAGTTATGTCAATCTGATGGATGAGATTCTGAATAGAACCAGTATGGATATCCAGCTGCTGAATCTGGAAATGCGAGAGTTGCGAAAGGTGCAGATGATACATGACATGGCGCTTGAGCAGATCAGTGCGGCTTTGAATGGATTGTGTGAAATGACAATGCACTATGAATGTTGCACCTTCATCAGAAACACTACACACGAAGTCCCAGACTATTACCAGGTAATTCAAGATCACCAAGAAAAGGTAGCACAGTTGCAGGGCACAGCCAGGAGGATTGCTGCCGAAGGCTGGAATCCGCTCCGTGGATTTGGAGCAATGGGAGAATGGTTTGGTTCCATCTTGAGATTTATCTCACAGATTGGATCCATGATACTCATGATAGTGGTGGTCTTGATCATAGGGATACTGATATACCGCATAGGGCTATGCATATGGCCACTGTGCAAGACAGCACTGACACCCACACAAACACAGAAGATACCACTGATGATACCACAGGGAATGTTCCCAATAAACGAAAAACCCCCCCAGTATGTAGAGTTTCAGAATAGTGGAGTATAGTGGCTACAAGTGCCAGGAAGATAAACCTGACACTTGAGCCAAGGGGGGAATGTAGTGGAGTCAGGCTGAAAGATGGTTGCTACCATGAGCCAGGCAGCCATCTTGTTCAGAATATTGGTTCACCAGTAAATAGAATAGTTTTTAACTTAGAAGTGAAAAGCAGAGCTTACATAGAATTTAAGGAATGTGTGGTAGATTAGAAAGACTAACAAGAGATCCAGGCAGAATCCGGCCGGCTCTTGCACGGAGAGACAGAAGATTTATGAATGGTACAAGGTCAGTTGAGACGAGTAGAAGAACAAAGAAACATAGAAAACAGACCAGGCCCAGGCTATCTGAATAAACATAGCCTATAGGGAGGGAGGCACTGCCCGGAGAAAGACAGCACAGCAAATCACAGACTGTCAAACTAACATGAAGTGTATCAATTTATAGTTAAATGTGGAATTTCCTTTGTGCTAATGATGGGAGGTACTAACCCACGTGGGGTGGAATAAAGTGTCATCGGGAGGTGGGCTAATTGGGATGTACCTAATTATGTATTCGGGGTATAAAACATCATGTCACTGTGAAATCGGGGCTCACTCTAAGCGATTCAATCCTGTGTGACGACACAATAAAGATTTGCCTTTCCTGAAGAGACTCGTGTTTGGACAATCCTTGCTTGTGTCTGGTCCGGCGCCAATCCGAAAGTGAACCTGACTGATTCCGGTTACAATATCCCACGGAGCAGTCACCAAGGGACACGTATCACGGGGTGCAGTCAGTGTTTCCAAGGGACATGTATCACAGGGAGCAGTCACCAACAGACTTTTATCCCAGGGTATGGCTATCCATGCTGTGTAGATGTACTGTGGCATATATTAAGAGCCGGACTGTGTCAGTGTGAGTCATTTAACACAGACGCAGAGAATCAACATACAATGCCTTTACATTCATGTGGTGCAAGAGGCCCACAGTGATTTACCTCTGTATTCGTGTTCATAGAATAAAATGTTGTGTTATATCACACCTCATACACAGTGTTATGTGCTCATAGTGATATCACTGGATTTGTGGTGTTTCTGGTGAGAGTTAGTGTTCACATACCAGAGGAATACACACTGAATGTTCTATGTCTTTATTCCTTGTAGGAGTCGCAGTGTCTGAGTGATAAATAATATCTTTATAATTTCTTGTATGAATATATAAATATGGTGATTCAAATACATACCTTAGTTGACATGCCCCCCTCCCCTCTTTAGCTCAGTCTAAAAATGTTTCACTTCATATCCTATGTAGACAAAAGGAATGTGTAATATGAGCAAGCCGTTAGAAAGGGGCCACTCTTTTTTGTTATATGGATTTGGCTATGATAATTATTTGTGTTGTTGGAATAATCCTGTAGCGCTGGTTTAATTCTGCTGCAGTAATTACTCGTTTCTGGCCACCAGGGGGAGACGAGCGCAATGTAAACCAATACTGGACACTTTAGGACTACGTTTTCCAGCATGCTTTGGGACAGAGTCAGGAAGTGGGTGGGGAGAACGGAGAGACACCCGCAATCTCGCGCGGAGGAGAGCCAGTGCGCGCCAAGGGGTGAACCGAGCAAGACGCACGTGAGACAAGGAGCGATTGTGACCATGCCGGAGCGCAGGTGCTGCCTTGCGGACGGTGGAGATCGGTTTCAGTGACTTGCCAGAGACCTAGTAATCCACCGCTGAGAGGTTTACACAGATACAGAGCTGCAGATTGGACCCCGAGTTAGGAGACCGTGATGATCTAATGGGAGTGCAAGCGGTGAACTGAGCATCTTGTGGCAGAGACGGACAAGCAAGACAAGCGGATCCGGTGTCACAGAGTCCCAGCCAAATCGAGTGGAGAGATGTCCTGGGTCGAGCAGGGTGCAGAGTATCTGGCGGATGGGTGAGAGGCCTTCCAGGCCACAGTACAGTAATAAAAGCACGCTGCAGTTTGTCTACATCTACAGGGCCCCAACGTGACTATTCAAAGACAAATTGAATTCATTCACTGGCCAGTTGAATCTAGTACCTGGGTACCAACACACGCATACACGCACACCTTCTTGGGACACAACCTGTACGGGACTTACACTCCGGCAACGAAGGGGTTAAAATTTCCTTTTTTTTACCGCTGCGCGTTTCTCGCATTACAAATTCCTGTAAATATATATATATACCGTGCTTGCTTTATATATGCCAGTTTATTTGAGACCAGTAAACTATATAACTTATAAAATCCACAACAGTGCTGGTGTATATTTATTCCCTAGTGCGGGGAGACTGACCCGAGGTTAAATTCAGCGGCTCCACCGGGAGTGAGTGCTACAATCCTATTGGTTATAAATGTGTCTGAGTTTTAATAAAAGAACTGGCTGGACCAAGACACGTTAGATATACTTGAAACACCAAATCCTGTGCGATTGACTTCAGTTATCTCTGCTATAGCGTAGCGCTGCTTTTTTGCGTCGTTCTTGCTTATATGAGAAAAATAACAGAGGTCTCCTGGGATGCATGCTATGGTAAATATGAATAGAAATATCGATTTGATTTAACATATTTTCTTACTCTGAGACAGCGAAAATATGCAGTGACAGGAACTCAGCATGAAGTGTGGCTGTTAGGGGGGGACGCATTTCATCCTTGGACCCATGCAGCACAATGTCTTAGGCCAGCCCTGGGTATTCACAAAAACCCTTAAGTACAATATACATCTGAGACACAACTTACGTTCAATATATAGTGTGAGCTGCTGTTCTCCATAGTCCTTCTTATTGGCCGCTTGACATTTATAAACCCCTTCATCCGATATATCCACGTTTTTCAGTATCAGCTCCAGTTTGCCGCTTGGCAGATCAGTGCGTATCTCCGCTCGATCCTTGTACTGATCATATGGATAGTCCACAGCCCCTTTATACCAGGTACAAATCACTGTGGGATCTGTGTCTGCTAACGAGTCCATTTTCATGCATGAGACGTGCAGATCTTCAGGCCCAGATACATATGAGAACTGAAATGGGAGAGTGGCTGATTTACCCTGCTGACATTTCACAGTCTGCATTGACCCTGTGTGTGAGACAAAAAAAAATACAACATGAATTAAGATGTGCCTTAAATGCATATTGTATGGAAGCACGCCACAGTGGTCACATGATTACAGGGAGGCAGTCAACCCAATGGCCTCAATACCAGAGCGCTTTGAAAGCCACTGGTGGGGAGGTCCCATAAGTTTCAGAACCTGAGCTCAGCGCTCAGGTTCTGGGTGGGCCTGATCACCTTCCCTCTGAGGTCTGAATTAGCCCTCTGCACCATCCTGCCTGAGTAGTGAGCATGCTCAGGTCACTGTGACCAATCAAATTCCATTGAGTGGTCACAGTGCCCAGAGTGTCCCTTTGAGGTGCTGGCTGACATACATTTCATGACATTTACATTCATTCCATCATGATGTGATCATCACAAGGGGTGAGATTTTGGAAGGTGAAAGGTGATGCAGTTGGGATTTGTGATTGCAGCTTCTTAGCTTTAAGATTATTTATACGGAGAGATAGTCCATGACTGGAAAAGCTGGAGACAGTAATCCCAGAAAAACCTTGCTATAATCATGTTAAAACATAACTTTGATTACCCATGCTTTAAAACGTCCAATCAGGACCTACAGCTTCTTTATATCTGTTAAGGGCCAGTACCACCATCAACTGAAATGTCCTTATTGTGTTTATTTATGTCGCTGATATGTTACATGTGATTGTTTTTCTTTTGTATGTTTAGAAAATATTTTCCTCTATATGTGTCACTGGGTGCATCCATTGTGTGATATTTCCTCTATATGTGTCACTGGTTGCATCCATTGTGTGATATTTCCCTCTATATGTGTCACTGGGTGCATCCATTGTGTGATATTTTCCTCTATATGTGTCACTGGGTGCATCCATTGTGTGATATTTTCCTCTATATGTGTCACTGGGTGCATCCATTGTGTGATTTTTTTTTCTCTATATTTGTCACTGGGTGCATCCATTGTGTGATATTTCCTCTATATGTGTCACTGGGTGCATCCATTGTGTGATATTTTTCTCTATATGTCACTGGGGTGCATCCATTGTGTGATATTTCCTCTATATGTGTCACTGGATGCATCCATTGTGTGATATTTTCCTCTATATGTGTCACTGGGTGCATCCATTGTGTGATATTTTTCTCTATATGTGTCACTGGGTGCATCCATTGTGTGATATTTTCCTCTATATGTGTCACTGGGTGCATCCATTGTGTGATATTTTTCCTCTATATGTGTCACTGGGTGCATCCATTGTGTGATATTTTCCTGTATATGTGTCACTGGGTGCATCCATTGTGTGATATTTTCCTCTATATGTGTCACTGGGTGCATCCATTGTGTGATATTTTCCTCTATATGTGTCACTGGGTGCATCCATTGTGTGATATTTTCCTCTATATGTGTCACTGGGTGCATCCATTGTGTGATATTTTCCTCTATATGTGTCACTGGGTGCATCCATTGTCTAATATTTTCCTCTATATTTATTTATTTATAAAAGGATTTTACCAGGAAGGATACATTGAGATTTCTCTCGTTTTCAAGTATGTCCTGGGTTCGAGAACATTGAGTGGTTACAGAAATACAAAATAGTAAAATGCAAGATATTAACACAAGACCAAATATACAGATTAACAGAAAAATAAATATGTAGGAAATAAAGTCATTATGTTACATGTTTACAGGTGCATTTTGTATTGAGGTATGTTAATAGGGAAGTCTTAAGGGTCTTTAGACTGGGGGAAGATTTGACGGTGTCAGGGAGGTTATTCCATAACTGCGGTGCTCTGTAGGAAAATGAGGATCGAGCCACTTTCTTTTTGTATTGTGGTATTGCAAGTAAGGTGCTGGTCCTGGATCTGAGGTTATAGGATGAGGGAACTGCTGGGGGAAGCAGCATATTCAGGTAGGGTGGTAGCTTCCCAGAAAAGCTCTTAAACACCAGGTTGGAAAGGTGAGGGTGCGTCTAGAGTCCAGTGATGGCCAGTTTAGTTCTTTTAACATGTCACAATGGTGGGTCATGTAGTTACATTGTAGCACAAAGCGACAGAATGAGTTATACAATGTAGTAAGTTTCTGGAGGTGTGTTTGCGGGGCGGCTGCATACACTACATCTCCGTATTCAATGGCTGGCATAAGCATTTGTTGTACAATCTGCTTTCTTACCGCGGGGCTCAGGCAGGATTTGGTTTCTGTACAGGGCACCTAGTTTTGGGGTAGAGTTTAGATGAGAGTTTTTCAATGTGGGGGCCAAAAGATAGATTTGGGTCTAACCACATACCTAGATATTTGAGAGAGGTGACTGTGGTCAGCGGGCCATTTGATTTTGTCCCAACACATAGATGGGGTGTTGCAATTTGTGTAGTTTAGGTGCGGTTCCAAAGAGCATTGTAACAGTTTTGTCAGTATTTAGAAAAGTTTGTTATTTGCGATCCACTTTTCTACCCTGTGAATTCTTCTTGCAGCACGGCCTCCAGCTGCGGGAGATTTGGTTTGCTGGTATAGATTACCGTGTCGTCTGCGTACATGTGTACAGTTGAAGCTTTGCAGACATTGGGCAGATCGTTTATGAATATTGTGAATAGCAGGGACCAAGTATCGAGCCTTGGGGTACACCGCACGTGACTGGGAGGGGGAGGGAGGAGCTGTCAGAAATGGACACAAATTGAGACCTATCAGACACATATGATTGGAACCAGGTTAACGTACTATCACCAATACCAGAGTTCTTAAGTTTTTGTAATAGGATGCCATGGTCTACTGTGTCAAAAGCCTTGGCAAAATCAAGGAAGATGGCTCCAGTTAGATTTCCTTGTTCCATGCCAGCTTGGATATCATTACAAACTTTTAAAAGGGCACTGGGTGCATCCATTGTGTGATATTTTCCTCTATGTGTCACTGGGTGCATCCATTGTGTGATATTTTCCTGTATATGTGTCACTGGGTGCATCCATTGTGTGATATTTTCCTGTATATGTGTCACTGGGTGCATCCATTGTGTGATATTTTCCTCTATATGTGTCACTGGGTGCATCCATTGTGTGATATTTCCCTCTATGTGTCACTGGGTGCATCCATTGTGTGATATTTTCCTCTATGTGTCACTGGGTGCATCCATTGTGTGATATTTTCCTGTATATGTGTCACTGGGCGCATCCATTGTCTGATATTTTCCTCTATATGTGTCACTGGGTGCATCCATTGTGTGATATTTCCCTCTATGTGTCACTGGGTGCATCCATTGTGTGATATTTTCGTATATGTGTCACTGGGTGCATCCATTGTGTGATATTTTCCTGTATATGTGTCACTGGGTGCATCCATTGTGTGATATTTTCCTCTATATGTGTCACTGGGTGCATCCATTGTGTGATATTTCCCTCTATGTGTCACTGGGTGCATCCATTGTGTGATATTTTCCTCTATGTGTCACTGGGTGCATCCATTGTGTGATATTTTTTGTATGTGTCACTGGGTGCATCCATTGTGTGATATTTTCCTGTATATGTCTCACTGGGTGCATCCCATTGTGTGATATTTCCCTCTATATGTGTCACTGGTGCATCCATTGTGTGATATTTTCCTCTATATGTGTCACTGGGTGCATCCATTGTGTCTCAGTAAGGCTTTTTGATACTGTTCCGCATAGAAGGCTTATCAATAAATTGCAATCTTTGAGCTTGGATTCCAATATTGTTGAATGGATTAGGCAGTGGCTGAGTGACAGGCAACAGAGGGTTGTGGTAAATGGAGTTTATTCGGCGCAAGGTCTTGTTACCAGTGGGGTACCTCAGGGTCAGTACTTGGACCCATTCTCTTTAATATTTTTATTAGTGATATTGCAGAAGGTATTAATGGAAAAGTATGTCTTTTTGCTGATGACACAAAGTTTTGCAACAGGGTTGACGTTCCTGGAGGGATCAGCCAAATGACAAATGATTTAGGTAAACTAAAAAAAATGGTCGGAGTTGTGGCAATTGAGTTTTAATGTGGATAAGTGCAAGATAATGCACCTGGGACGTAAATACCCAAGGGCTGAATATAGAATATTTGATACATCTGAGGGTTGGGATTTAGGGGTTATTATTGCAGAGGATCTAAGGGTAAGTAGTCAATGTAATAGAGCAGCAGGAAATGCTGGCAGAATGCTTGGAAATGCTGGCAGAATGCTTGGTTGTGTAGGGAGAGCCTGTATTAGCAGTAGGAAAAGGGAAGTGCTCATGCCACTGTACAGAGCACTGGTGAGACCTCACTTGGAGTACTGTGTGCAGTACTGGAGACCGTATCTCCAGAAGGATATAGACATCTTAGAGAGAGTTCAGAGAAGGGCTACTAAAATGGTGTACGGCTTGAAGGAGAAAAGTTACCAGGAAAGGCTTAATGATCTTAACATGTACAGCTTGGAAAAAAGACGAGACAGAGGAGATATGATAGAAACATTTAAATACGTAAAGGGAATCCACAAGGTAGAGGAAGGGAGTATATTTAAACGGAAACAAAGTAGCAAAACAAGAGGACATAGTCTTAGATTAGAGGGGCCAAGGTTTAAAAGTAACATCAGGAAGCATTATTTTACCGAGAGGGTGGTGGATACATGGAACAGTCTTCCAGTAGAAGTGGTAGAGGCCAAAACAGTGATTGAATTTAAGCAGGCATGGGATAGGCATAAGGCTATCCTAAACAAAAGATAAATCCAGGTAAAGTATCCATGTAATTGGGCGACTAGATGGGCCGAAAGGTTCTTATCTGCCCACATTTTTCTATGTTTCTATATTTTCCTCTATGTGTGTCACTGGGTGCATCCATTGTGTGATATTTTCCTCTATATGTGTCACTGGGTGCATCCATTGTGTGATATTTTCCTCTATATGTGTCACCGCGTGCATCCATTGTGTGATATTTTCCTCTATATTTATTTTATTTATTTATTTATTTATAAAGGATTTTACCAGGAAGGATACATTGAGATTTCTCTCGTTTTCAAGTATGTCCTGGGTTCAAGAACATTGAAGTGTTACAGTTACAGAAATACAAAGTAGTAAAATGCAAGAAATTAACACAAAACAAATATACAGATTAACAGAAAACAAATATGTAGGAAATATAGTCACTATGTGTCATTGGGTGCATCCATTGTGTGATATTTCCCTCTATATGTGTCACTGGGTGCATCCATTGTGTGATATTTCCCTCTATGTGTCACTGGGTGCATCCATTGTGTGATATTTTCCTCTATGTGTCACTGGGTGCATCCATTGTGTGATATTTTCCTGTATATGTGTCACTGGGTGCATCCATTGTGTGATATTTTCCTGTATATGTCTCACTGGGTGCATCCATTGTGTGATATTTCCCTCTATATGTGTCACTGGGTGCATCCATTGTGTGATATTTTCCTCTATATGTGTCACTGGGTGCATCCATTGTGTCTCAGTAAGGCTTTTGATACTGTTCCGCATAGAAGGCTTATCAATAAATTGCAATCTTTGAGCTTGGATTCCAATATTGTTGAATGGATTAGGCAGTGGCTGAGTGACAGGCAACAGAGGGTTGTGGTAAATGGAGTTTATTCGGCGCAAGGTCTTGTTACCAGTGGGGTACCTCAGGGGTCAGTACTTGGACCCATTCTCTTTAATATTTTTATTAGTGATATTGCAGAAGGTATTAATGGAAAAGTATGTCTTTTTGCTGATGACACAAAGTTTTGCAACAGGGTTGACGTTCCTGGAGGGATCAGCCAAATGACAAATGATTTAGGTAAACTAAAAAAATGGTCGGAGTTGTGGCAATTGAGTTTTAAATGTGGATAAGTGCAAGATAATGCACCTGGGACGTAAATACCCAAGGGCTGAATATAGAATATTTGATACATCTGAGGGTTGGGATTTAGGGTTATTATTGCAGAGGATCTAAGGGTAAGTAGTCAATGTAATAGAGCAGCAGGAAATGCTGGCAGAATGCTTGGAAATGCTGGCAGAATGCTTGGTTGTGTAGGGAGAGCCTGTATTAGCAGTAGGAAAAGGGAAGTGCTCATGCCACTGTACAGAGCACTGGTGAGACTCACTTGGAGTACTGTGTGCAGTACTGGAGACCGTATCTCCAGAAGGATATAGACATCTAGAGAGAGTTCAGAGAAGGGCTACTAAAATGGTGTACGGCTTGAAGGAGAAAAGTTACCAGGAAAGGCTTAATGATCTTAACATGTACAGCTTGGAAAAAAGACGAGACAGAGGAGATATGATAGAAACATTTAAATACGTAAAGGGAATCCACAAGGTAGAGGAAGGGAGTATATTTAACGGAAACAAAGTAGCAAAACAAGAGGACATAGTCTTAGATTAGAGGGGCCAAGGTTTAAAAGTAACATCAGGAAGCATTATTTTACCGAGAGGGTGGTGGATAACATGGAACAGTCTTCCAGTAGAAGTGGTAGAGGCCAAAACAGTGATTGAATTTAAGCAGGCAGGGATAGGCATAAGGCTATCCTAAACAAAAGATAAATCCAGGTAAAGTATCCATGTAATTGGGCGACTAGATGGGCCGAAAGGTTCTTATCTGCCCACATTTTTCTATGTTTCTATATTTTCCTCTATGTGTGTCACTGGTGCATCCATTGTGTGATATTTTCCTCTATATGTGTCACTGGGTGCATCCATTGTGTGATATTTTCCTCTATATGTGTCACCGCGTGCATCCATTGTGTGATATTTTCCTCTATATTTATTTTATTTATTTATTTATTTATAAAGGATTTTACCAGGAAGGATACATTGAGATTTCTCTCGTTTTCAAGTATGTCCTGGTTCAAGAACATTGAAGTGTTACAGTTACAGAAATACAAAGTAGTAAAATGCAAGAAATTAACACAAAACAAATATACAGATTAACAGAAAACAAATATGTAGGAAATATAGTCACTATGTGTCATTGGGTGCATCCATTGTGTGATATTTCCCTCTATATGTGTCACTGGGTGCATCCATTGTGTGATATTTTCCTCTATATGTGTCACTGGTTGCATCCATTATGTGATATTTCCTCTATATGTGTCAATGGGCGCATCCATTGTGTGATATTTTCCTCTGTGTCACTGGGTGCATCCATTGTGTGATATTTTCTTCTATATGTGTCACTGGGTGCATCCATTGTGTGATATTTTCTTCTATATGTGTCACTGGGTGCATCCATTGTGTGATATTTTCCTCTATATGTGTCACTGGGCGCATCCATTGTGTGATATTTTCCTCTATATGTGTCACTGGGCGCATCCATTGTGTGATATTTTCCTCTATATGTGTCATTGGGCGCATCCATTGTGTGATATTTTCCTCTATATGTGTCATTGGGTGCATCCATTGTGTGATATTTTCCTCTATATGTGTCATTGGGCATGTGTCATTCAGAGATTTGGAAATATCATTGTGTGATATTTTGTGTTGTAAACTGCTCCCCCCGTATCTTTCCATCACTTGCTCGTCACTGTGTGGCTTTGGCCATAGAATTGTGTGAATGGGTCAGTCGCCGACACATCATTTTATTGTGTGGGATGTATTTAAAGGACATCACCATGGGGGAGATAAAACAGGGAGCTTAAAAGCATTCTAATCTCATTCATTGGCCAATTTATCTCAGGTTGCCTGGAGAACACAATAGACTCCCTGAAGTCTTATCTAAACATTCCCTCCTCCACCTCATTAACTGTTAAATACTGTAGATTAAACAAGCCATATAAGTAAAGAAAAACCCTTTGGTAAATGTTGACTCATGGGAAAAATAAATAAAATGGTAGGGAGATAAGAAAAAAAACGTTGTTTTTCCTTTTTACATGCAAATACTTCAATCTTAGAAAAAAATAACAGCAGCATGTGTTTTATAACGTGTTTTATAAGGTGTTTTATAAGGTGGTTTTATTTGTAATGCACAAGTAATGTAGTCACAGCTTATGTAAGATGTCGTGTCTCTTTATCGTCTCCAATACAAAGTATTCAAAGTAATGGAGACACTAATATACAGTAACCTGACGGCTGACGCTACATCCGAGATGCGCGAGCTGAGCTTCCATCTAATAATGGAATAAGTCGTGACAATAATAAACGCGGCGCTCGAGCCGGTATGCCGTACAGGGGCCTCTGTATCTGTATAACACAGGTAATAATATGGTATTTACTTACCAGCAAGATGCAGTCTGTACACGATATATAATAATATTAGGACAATGAGCTTCGTAATCTGAAAAATAAAGCGTTTTGACGGTTAGCCGTGTCCGTGACTTGTTATCTCCTGCAAACGCTTAGGATTAATATTCTGCCAAACGAGGCGACTTCCTTGGTATTTCCGTGCCGGACGCCCTCTTCAGATGACAGCGGTCTGATCTGTGTATGGTAACTGTGTCACTTTGGAATGGGGGTACCTTGACCTGAAGTTACCTTTCAGAGATTTGGAAATCCGGAGCGTCTGAGATTGGGTGAGATATATTACATATTTTAAAACCATGTTCCCCATGAGTTCCTACAGGATGCCTGGAGAAGGGAAGGGGAGGAGCTAAGGACAGGCAGCTGGAGAGCTAGCTGCTCAGACTGCTCCCTTATGACGGCCTGTGCTCCCTGCCGCGACTCTGCTCCAGGCTGAGGTTTGGACATCCCATCCACCTCTAGGAAGCCGCGACTCCCTTTGCATGTGAGGGGCCCCTGAAAACATGTTTAATTCAGTATTGCTGATAAGGCGAGTTATCCTGGCGACAGCTTTGGATCAGTTTAGATAATGTCACGGATCCCTCTGATTACCAAAAGTGTGGTCCCTTTACGCAGACCGCTCTCTACCCTTCCGATCCTTGAATGGTCGGCAAAACCAGAAAAGACAATTAACCAGACAATATAATAAACAAGGGGTAACACCAGACAGAGGTATGAAATAGAGTATTGTCACAAATCTTTCTGACTACCAAGATATTGGATCTCTTTATGTAGCTCCCTTTTCTACTCTTCCGATCCTTGAATGGTCGGCAAAGCTATATAGACAATGAAGCAGGTAACAGATAAAGAAAGGGAAACACCAGACAGGGGTACAGACCAGATCACAAGTCCTCCCTAGGACTTTAGTAATAGCAGAGGTAGTCTGATGCGTGCTTAGGGTGCCACATAGACTGACTCGGTACAACGTTAAGGGCAGAACCTAGAGCAGAGTAAATGCCAATACCAGGGGTCATACACAGGAGGGTTCGTTTGCCAATGCCAAGGGTCATACACAAGAGGGTTCGTTTGCCAATGCCAAGGGTCATACACAAGAGGGTTCGTTTGCCAATGCCAAGGGTCATACACAAGAGGGTTCGTTTGCCAATGCCAAGGGTCATACACAAGAGGGTTCGTTTGCCAATGCCAAGGGTCATACACAAGAGGGTTCGTTTGCCAATGCCAAGGGTCATACACAAGAGGGTTCGTTTGCCAATGCCAAGGGTCATACACAAGAGGGTTCGTTTGCCAATGCCAAGGGTTATACACAAGAGATAGCCAAATATCACAAGAGCTCTGCGGGAGGTGAATACCACGTCAGGGCACCGGTGTAATGGTGAGACTGGTTTTAAACCCGGCGGGTCCGCGTCATTACGCCAGGCCCCGCGGCATCCCCCGTGAGCGCTCCGGAAGCGTTTACATTCGGGCGCCTGGCCAGCGAGCAGCGAGGAAGCTGCTGCCAGGCGCCCCATCCCCTGACCCACCGTGAC